>JAIUZE010005773.1:0-35620 GCA_022085475.1 Heliosperma pusillum
AGTAAATACTACGTATTAACACCAGATTACTTTTTTTTTTTTTTTTTATTATACCTGAAGGTATTATAATTTGATAATAATTTAACAATGATAGGTAATCAACTTAAAAGATCCAGTTCTCATTGCCTTAGCACAAGGTCCTTCGAAAAGGGTGAGAACATGGAAAAGTTATTTCATTAATGGATACAAATTTCTCACTTTCAAAGATGGGTTAGATTTGAAAAAATCTACAATTAATAATGGAGTATGTGTAAGTTCGATTGAGGAAGCTGACTACTATGGAACACTCAATGAAGTTGTTGAATTGTCGTACACAGGCGAAAAAAGCACATATATTGTTATTTTATTCAAATGTGATTGGATAGATAATTATGAAAAAGGAATGCAAATGCATAAGGATTATAAACTTGCGGATGTTAATCGAAGCAGAAAATTTCTGAAATATGATCCATTTGTGTTGGCTTATCAAGTCGAACAAGTTTATTATACTTCATATCCAAATATCAAAAGAGATAAAGATAAGTGGTCAGCAGTATTCAAAACTTAAGCCAGATCGCATATTGATGCTCCTATTGTTGAATCTGCGTTTCAAGAAGATGTTATTAGTAGTGAGACACTACTATCAATAATTGAAGTGCCAGATGATAACGAAATTATAGAGGAGGAGGAAGAAGAAACTAAAGTAGAGGACAATAATGAGGAGAAGGTAAAAGAGGAGGAGAAGGAGGATGAGCAAAAGCAGAAGGAAGACGGAGCAGAAGATAAAGAGGAAGATAAAGAGGAAGAAGAAGATTTTATAGACTCTCTTTTTAAATACAACATTTCCGAAAATCAATATTCAAGTAGTGATGATGAATAAGATTATTTGTAATTCTTATATTAGTTGAAACTACTTTTTCTAAATGTATGGGCGTTTGCAAAACAATTTCATTTCAGCTGTTGACAGTTGTTTTTATTATTCATTAATAAGAATATATAGTTTCTTGTCATTTAATTGTACATGTTTGTTAATTCATGACAACTTTGAATAGTTTAGTTTTTCTCTATATGGCGGGCGGACGACGAAGAAGAGGTAGTTGTAGTAATGTAGAAAACAGAGCGCATCAGGATGAGAATGAACAAGTTAATGACGGGAACGGGCAACCGACACAGATGGATACTACTACTCGCAGAATCCGCCTCGATCCGGATGAGGAAACAGGTGTATGGTAAGACTAGTTCACTTTTACTTTAATTGTTTAATTATATTTATGATTATTTAAAATATCATAATATTTATATATAATGTATTTAACTATGATAATTAATTTCAGGTTCAGTGACTCAGATGTGGTTAAACTGATTTCGGAGACCATAACCTGCGGGTACAAGGAGCATGCGCCAAACTGGAAAGAGGCGTCAAATAATTTGCGGTCGTCTTGGTGGAACTGGTTTGAGGTATAATTATTTAAAATATTATAATAATATCTATTTAAATTTGTTTTGCTCAATTTATCTTTGTTATTGATTTTTTATTTTTTTTGTTTATTTACTTAATATTTTCCTAACTTTATGTTTTTAATCATGACATCAAAGGGTTTGTTTCGATCCTTGCCATACAGATATGGTAAGGAAAGCTTGGGAATACGCCATGAAGACCCGTTTACGTCATATTATCTACCAAGCCTCACAGAAAGACGAGGAGCACAGGCCGAAGTGGATTCCTTTGGACTTATTTAGAAAGCTTAAGAATAGGCCTGTCGAAGATCCTTCTTTCGTTGCGAGATCTCAATCAGCCTCGGCTAATCGTAGGTCGGGATGTGAAGAGAAGGGAAAGACGTTGTCTACTCACATTATGGGTAGAAAAAACACCTTGAGAATCATGGACGAAATGGTATATATAAATCTTCTTTCATTTTTTATTTATTTATCTAATTAGAATTTAATACTTACATATATATATATATATATATATGTTATACTAACAAGTATTTAAATTATTGTAGGTCGAGAAAAATTCATCTGGTATTCCAAATGCCGTGCAAGTCTTAGAGAAGACAAAGAAGCACAAGTTCCGTGGATGGTTATCAAAAAAACCAGCTGAACTCTTTGTAAGTTATGCATTATTTTGTTAAGTCATTTATGTTTGTCATTTATATATTTAATTACATTAAATATTTAATTTAAATGACAATTACTAATTCTGAGCTTGTTTGTGATGCAGAATAAGACCATGTCAAAGAAGTCTGAGCTTCAAAGTCAAGGAGTCGAAAATATCGACGATAATGAGATCTATTATGAGGAAACTGGATTTGACGAGAAAGGAAGATGCTACGGATTGGGACCAGCGGCGGATTATTTGTTTGACCATCATAGGCACTCTGTTGCTACCTCAGCTCCAACTCAGTGCACCCCAAGTTTGGCTACTAAGCTGTCAAAGGAGAATGCGGCACTTAGGCAAGAGCGCGACGAGCAAGCTCGAAGGATTGCAGCTATAGAATAGTACGTGAGTCAGGTTGCAAGAAATTCTACTCACAGCTGCAGACCTGGAGGTTCTAACCAGGGTCGAGACGACTTTGATGATGATGGCGGCGATAATGCTAGGCCCCACCCATTCACCCCTTTCCCTCCATTCACTCCGTGTGGTTGAGTGATTAGTTAACTATTTTGAACTTAAAACCTTTTATTTGTAAGACTTTACTTTTATGATATAAAATCAAAACTTTGTTCATGCATGGTTTTGTGTTACATTAGTGACTTTGTTGGACGCGTAACTACTGGAAAACTTCTGTTATTTGTAGGTTTTTTGTCGTTTTAACGCGTATAGAGGGGATGCAGGAAACAACCATTTCCTGGAAAATACAGGCGTTCCTGCGACGGACTTTGCGTCGCAAAAATTGACTGACTTTCAGCCAAGTCAAAGAGGAAGTCAATTTTTGCGACGGAAATTCCGTCGCAAATGTTGACTTCCTCTTTGACTTGACTGCCACCTGTAATCCGTTGCTATTTATGTTGGCGACGGATAAGTCTGTCGCAAAAACTACTGTTTGCGACGAAAATGGACGACGGACACTATCCGTCGCAAATCTGTCGCAAAATTGTCTCTGGCGACGAAAATACCATGTTTGGCGACGGATTAATCCGTCGCAAAACGAGCTTTCTCTTGTAGTAAGCATATTAAACACAAGTGTGCTCATAGATCATGGTAATCCACCTCCAATCCCACTACCACCACCAGCACCAGAACCTCCTCCTAGACCGCCGCCATGGCCACCACCTCCACCCCCACCAAATCCACCTCCACCTCCTGCTCCTCCACCTAATCCACCACCAAAACTAGCACCACCTCCTGAACCAGCTCCTCCACCAAGTCCACCACCCTTACCTCCACTGCCTCCAACTCCACCGCCTAATCCACCACCAACCACTACAAGAAATCTTGATTCAGGCGACTATAATAAGGCAACTGATACTAGTAGTCGCCAATTTGGCGACTGAAAATAAAATCGGGCGACTGAAAATAGTCGCCAATTTGGCGACTACCACAAAGACTCAGAATTTTATCATAAAACCTCAGGCGACTGAAATCAGTCGCCAAATTGGCGACTGATAAGCCAATTGGCGACTGAAATCAGTCGCCAATTTGACAACTACCCATTTCAGTCGCCATTTTGTGTATTATTCCAGAATCGCAAACTCATCCGCACACTTTGCTTTCATCAATCTTCTTCAAACTCGAAAAACCCGAAAAACCCCAATACAAAATCGCCACCACCAGTCCACCACTCCCTCAACCACCACTCCGACCACCACTCCGACACTAGCTCCACCGGATCTTTGTGCTCTCCTTTTTCTTGTGTGCCGTGACACCCTTAAATTTGCGGAAAGAAAAAAAATAATTTAAATAAATAAACAAGGGTGTCATAAATAAAAAAGGTTCATAACAAAAGGAAAATAATATAATACATAAGAATTATACGAGACGGGAGACATATCTCCCGTATAAAACGGAAATAGAAAGAGTGTATAATAATATACAATCTAAGAACCGAATATAGGTCCAAGGTAAATACTTCGCTCGCTAGCTCGTCAATGTACCCAAGTATGCATCACGAACCTGCCAACCGCATTAAATATAAACACGGAAGCCACAGTCAGTGGGGAGTAACTCCGAGTTCTCCCATCCACGAAATGTCGAGTTTAATTAAACATGAATAACATAAAAGCAATGTATATGGAAAATACAAAACCTTAACAAATAGGATATGCTTTTCATGTTATGAACAGTTAACTAACATATAACCTATCATATGAAAGCTATCATGTGAAAAGCCCGATAAAAAACTATAACTCGAGGTAGGGAAGCTGTTATGCTAGCTCAGAGGTTCCTCTCAGAAACATGGCCGTGATACACTCAAACCCTAATCAACACGTAATCATGTGAATCAGTTAACAATCGGTAATCCAAACTCTATCAACCTTAGCCGGCTTGCATCTCACCTTCTAAGATTCATAGAATCATACACACATGAAAGACAAATACTTCTACAAACAGGCATAAGTTCTTAGGACAGTCAATAGACGACTTCTGTAACTCGAGTCTATACCACGAGGTAGGATATACTTAAATATTTAGGCTCAGCGGTCACGCTAATGACATGGCCCAAATACCAAGCACACCTCTGGGCTCAGCGGTTACACTAATAACATGGCCCAGATCCAAAGCACATATCTTAGCTCAGAGGTTACCCTAATAACATGTCCAAGATACGACTCAACCCTAAACCTAGACTGCGCAGACCTAGAGAAATGCGAAGATCCCTCGCATCCAAGACCCATGATACAATCACATGAGTACCCCTAAGAAGATCCATCAAAGGGTTGGCTAGTACTAAAGCTGGCTCCATTTCCCAAAGTGGAAACCATGGCAGCCATGCCCCGACTTGAAGATCCATCAAGCCGGGAACACAAAAGCTATCAAGCGGCAAACTCCATATGCTCGTTAAAGATAGTACGGCCTATCAATGTCCTGGTCCAAGATACTCATTTAGAATTAGAATGGTCAAGACGCCATATACTCATAATTCTCTATGGGTACTTAGTCAACACGACACCAACCAAATAATTAAACAGTCACGGAAAAACTTCCTATCATGTGACTAATTGCATAAAAATCATATTCAAATATCATATCGCCTCATATCTACTAAGGCTCATTCATTCATTCTTTAAATAAAACCTTACCTGAAGACAAATCCCCGACCCGAGTCCCGCGACGGGTCATCAGTCAAAACGGGGCTGACTAGATCTTAGTTTGACCAAACCCGTTTGGTCAAACCGGCTAGAAACAGAGTCTTTACCAATTAGACTTGAACATAAAAATCATCATATTCATTACATGTTTATTTTATTAAAACTTCTAACATGTGAATTATTAAATCTTACGAAAACCCGCTTGACTTAAAGGATATCAATTTAAACTACCATCTCGTATTATAATTTCTAACATGTGAGAAATAATAATATATATTGAAAAGCTTTTAATTAAATAATTTACTTATTAAAATTTCCCACTTGCTAAATATTACAAAATACGATAAAATAACAATACTCAAAAACCGTCACAAGTCCAAGTGGACCCACGGTTCATTTTGAACCGGTTTTGGTTATCTTTTCTAAAAACCGTTTCCTAATATTTCCCGCATGCTTAACATATTTAAAACCCGTCCAAACAACAACATAACAATCCAACATCGACACAACCCAAAGACCAAAACCCGGACCCACCATGGCCCACCCAGACCGGCCTGGACCGGGCCTGAACCGGCCTGAACCGGCCTGGTTTGGGTCCGGTTTCCAGCCACCCTCACACGGTTCCACACTACAAACAACACCAAATATTTCTAACATGTTTTAATTAACAACATCCATTTTAAACAACCAATTCATCCATCATGCATACCAAAAATCATGATTATGAACAATCATCAAATATGTCAAGAACACTAAACAAAAACAAAAGATATGTAACATTAATTCGTCGAGTAACTCGGAATCGTTACCTTAGCTAGCAAAATCAATTAGCACTAAAATAAGAAGTATAAACTAAAAAACCCGTCTTCTAATCTTCCCCTAATATATACGAGTCACCAAACTCGTCTTCAAAATCTTCCCCTATAAGAAATGACAAGAAAAACATTATTAGAATTAAAACTTGATTTTCCATAATTAAAGTGTTGAAAACGATTTTGACGGAATTGAAAATAAACCGTACTTGAAGATGGAGAGCGAAGAGGAGATTCTAAAAATATAAGTTAGGACGGATTTAATTAAGAAATGAAGGTTTTATGAGGATTTTGCTCAAGAACGACGAAGAACGAATGAAGAACGACGAAGAACGCTCAAGAACGATGAAGAACGATTAATTTGATCTTAAGTTGATTTGTTGTAAAATGAAAAGTTGTTAGTGAGTAATGGAGGGTGAGGGAGCCGTGTATTATAGAGGACATATGGAGTCGGATTTTGAAATTGTTGTTACGGAATTGACTCGGGTTTTATAATTGTTTAATGAAATATCTAGATATTAATTAGATATTATGTTATTGTAATCAAAAGAAAGGAAAATATCTAGCTTAAGAGAGGAGAGGAGAGCCGTGTGGAGTATGTGATATCGGGTTGTGTTTTTGCTCGATTTGCGTAATTTAAACGGACGGATCGATAAAGTAACAAATATCTAAGATATTTGTATTAGTTTAATCGAAACAATTAAAATATCTCAAGTGAGTGGAAAACGATGACATGGGCGTGTGACTCATGCCAAAGTCGAGTTTCGGGTTTGTTTCGGGATTTACGATGAGTCGGGAATAGTTAAATGATCCCCGGGTTTAAACCGTAAAACCTTATTATAAATTCCGAATAAATTCAAAATAATTTTATTAAATTATCATAAATTCTAATAAATCTAAATAAAAATAATCAAAAATATTATTTTTTTAAATAAAATTTCGGTCTTCAAACTTATAAGGCGAGTCGGGAAAAAGTCAACGAAAGTCAAAGTCGACTTAAAAGTCGAGAAAAGTCAAAGATGACTTAAAAGGCAAGAAAAGTTTAGGACGACTTAAAAGTCAAGAAAAGTCAATGACGACTTTTAAAAAGTCAAGAAAAGTCAAAGACGACTTAAAAGTCAAGACAAGTCAAAGATGACTAAAAACGGTCTTTTCATGAAATCTCTCAGAAATTCCAAATACGAACGCGGAATTTCAAAATACGACTCGAAACAATAAATTCTATTTTAAAAACTTAACCTTGCTGAAAAGTATACTTAAGAAATTTTACTAGAAAAATAGGGTACTTTTCGGGTTGTTACACCAGATCTTTAGAACCAGGTGTACCATTAAAGGGAGGGTTTGTAACCTGATTGTGGATGGAGGTAGCTGCACCAATGTGGCTTCTAAAACACTAGTGGATAAACTAACATTGCCCACCAAAGACCACCCTCAACCTTACAAGCTTAGGTGGCTGAACAAGGGGGCTGAAGTTAGGGTGGATCAACACTGTGTTGTGCCATTTTCTATTGGGAAAGGATATACTGATGAGGTCTTATGTGATGTTCTACCTATGGATGCTTGCCACCTCCTGTTAGGCAGGCCATGGGAGTTTGATAGAGACTCTGTACACCATAGAAGGGACAACACTTATGTTCTTAAGATTGGTAACAAGAAGATAATACTTGCCCCTTTACCTCCCAATCTTAAGGGGAACATTACCCCTGTCAGTAACATTTCCAAAGAAGTCTTACTCCTGAGTGAAGCTGAGGTTGTTCAAGAGCTTATGAGTGATAAATCTGTGTTCATCCTGCTAACTAAAGAGATCCTACCTCCCGAAGGATACATTCCATCTGAAGCCCAACAGATACTAGAGGATTATGGAGATGTGTTCCCTGCTGACTTGCCTAGTGGGCTACCCCCTCTTAGAGGAATAGAACATCATATTGATCTCAATCATGGAGCAATGTTACCCAACAAGCCTGCTTACAGGAGTGATCCAAAATCCACTCAAGAACTACAATCTCAAGTTGGTGACTTACTCAGCAAATTAAAGGTTTTGTGAGGGAATCCCTCAGTCCATGTGCAGTTCCTGCCTTGCTGGTTCCCAAGAAGGATGGGTCCTCGAGAATGTGCATAGACAGTAGGGCCATCAACAACATTACCATCAAATACATGTTCCCTATACCAAGGTTGAATGATATCCTAGATGAGCTGAGTGGAACTCAGGTCTTCTCCAAGATTGATCTGAGGCAAGGATATCACCAGGTGAGGATCAGGGCTGGGGATGAGTGGAAGACAGCCTTCAAGACCAAACATGGGTTGTATTAATGGTTGGTCATGCCCTTTGGCTTATCTAATGCCCCAAGAACCTTTATGAGGTTGATGAATGAGGTACTTAGACCCTATCTCGGGAAGTTCATGGTTGTATACTTTGATGACATATTGGTCTACAACCCCTCAACAGAAGAACACCTCCAACACCTGAGATTGTTATTTGATGTCCTGAGAAAGCACAAATTGTTTGGCAAGATGGAAAAGTGTCCCTTCATGCAGGAAGAAGTTCAGTTCTTGGGGTTCATCATCTCCAAAGAAGGAGTTGGTGTTGATCAAGACAAGGTGAAAGCAATTAGGGAGTGCCAGGTCCCTAAAACTATAACTGAAGTAAGGAGCTTTCATGGATTGGCCTCCTTCTACAGAAGATTCATCAAGGGGTTCAGTTCCATCATGGCCCTCTTAACTGAGTGCATGAAGAAAGGAGAGTTTAGGTGGAATGACAAGGCTGAGAGATCTTTCAACATCATCAAAGACCTCTTGTGTGAGTCTCCCATCCTTGTTCTCCCTGATTTTAACAAGCTATTTGAAGTGGAATGTGATGCTAGTGGCATAGGCATTGGTGCTGTCCTAATGCAAGAACAAAAACCTGTTGCCTACTTTAATGAGAAGCCGAGTGGTGCTAAACTCAACTACTCAACCTATGACAAAGAATTCTATGCAATAGTCAGAGCTTTGAACCATTGGAGTCACTACCTGAAGCCCAAACCCTTTGTGTTACATTCTGACCACCAGGCACTTAAGTACATCAATGGACAACATAAGTTGAATGCTAGGCATGCCAAGTGGGTAGAGTATTTACAATCCTTCTCATTATCCAGCAAGTACATTGAGGGCAAAAACAATGTGGTAGCAGATGCTTTTTCAAGGAGGACCATGATGCTGACCTACATGGAGCAAAGAGTGCTTGGGTTTGAGCACATGAAGGAGCTTTATAGGGAGGACCCTGATTTTAAAGAAGACTAGGTGGCAAGATTGGAGGGCACAACTAAAAGTGGAAGTAGATATTGGGAGCAGGAAGGGTTCTTCTTCCTAGGAAACAAGCTATGTATTCCAAGGGGTCCTTACAGAGGGTTGTTGGTGAAAGAGGTTCATTCAAATGGCCTAGCTGGTCACTTTGGCATCCAGAAGACCTATGACATGCTGCAGGAACAATTCTATTGGCCAAAAATGTTGGGAGATGTTCAGGATGTAATCAGAAGGTGCAGTGCTTGCCATAAATCCAAGTCATTCTTTCAAGCTGGAGCATACACCCCCTTACCAGTGCCAGACAAGCCTTGGGAAGATGTTAGCATGTACTTTATAGTGGCTCTCCCTAGAACTCAGAGGGGCAAGGACTCAGTCATGGTGGTTGTGGACAGGTTTAGCAAAATGGCACATTTTGTTGCCTGCAAGAAAACTGAAGATGCCATGGGAGTTGCAGACCTGTATTTCAAGGAGATTGTGAAACTCCATGGGGTACCAAGAACCATAGTGTCTGACAGAGATACTAAGTTCATGAGTCACTTCTTGCGGACACTTTGGAAGCTACTAAAGACAAGGCTCCTGTTCAGCACCTCCCATCACCCCCAAACTGATGGGCAAACAGAGGTTACAAACAAGACTCTGGGCAGGATCCTTAGGTGTATCATCTCAAGGTCTTTAAAGGATTTGGATTTGAATCTAGCACAGGCAGAGTTTGCTTTCAACAGAGCCCCCTCCACCAGCAAAGGTAAAAGTCCATTTGAAATTGTTTATGGCACTAACCCTTTGATGCCAATAGACCTTGTACCAATAGCAAAGAAGGTAGTGCCCTATGATGTAAAGAACAGGGTGGAGCAGATGATACAGATACATGCCAAGGTGAAGCAACAGATTGAGAGGTCTAATGAAATGTATAACGCCAGAGCAAAAGGTCCAAAGAAGTCCAAGGAGTTCAAGGCAAGAGATTTAGTGTGGTTGCACCTAAGGAAGGAAAGGTTCCCTGACAAGAGAAATAACAAGCTAAGTCCAAGAGCAGAGGGTCCCTTTGAGGTCATAGAGAAGCTAGGTTCCAATGCATACAAGATTGACCTCCGAGGAGAGTATGGAGTACATGGAACATTCAATGTGGGTGATCTGAGCCCATACTATGGAGAGTCTGAGGATGAGAACAGTGAGGATTTGAGGACAAATCCTTTTCAGGAAGGAGAGTTTGCAACAGGAGTAGAACCCCAGCCTCACCAAGCCAAGAACTCAGCTAGCCAGGACTGTACCATTGTAGCAAAAGGGAACCAACCACCTCCCAACTAGACAAGCAAGAACCCCACACCAAAAGCACCACATATAAAACTCCCCAAGCGCCCCTATGACATCCAAGAAGCAGCAGGAAATCAAGCAAGAACAGCCACAAGAAGGGTCACCAGAGCAGGGTCCAGTTTTCTGAAAACAAGTCAAGACCAGCCAGAGTACCAGCCAAATATCATGCACCACAAGTCCAACCAAGGGCTCCATCTTCTTTTCCCTAAAATTTGAGATCCTTAGCAAGAGAAAAGTCCAGGACAAGTTTTCCAAATAAAGTCTAGAAGCCCATCTAAAACAGCCTAGAAGAGTGAAGGTCATATGGAGGAGTCAGCTGGTACCAAGGGCAACATTTATGTCCAAGCTCCTTATTTTTGTGTATGATCAACATCAGGTGTAGTTAGTATTTTAGGAAGGTCGTATATGAAGCCCCTGTCAGTCCCAAACACAGCAAGAACAAGCCAGGCAAGGACTTCCCAAGGCATTGAGCAGAATTGCCATTTCTGGAAAGGGACAAACCTACTTTTCAGTCTTCTTTTTCTGTGTTTGCAGTCTGTTTTTTTTGTCTTCATTAGCTGACTTAGTATTTTAGGAAGGTCGTATATGAAGCCCCTGTCAGTCCCAAACACAGCAAGAACAAGCCAGGCAAGGACTTCCCAAGGCATTGAGCAGAATTGCCATTTCTGGAAAGGGACAAACCTACTTTTCAGTCTTCTTTTTCTGTGTTTGCAATCTATTTTTGTTGTCTTCGTTAGCTGACTTTGTAATTTGTTTTCACAAAGTTGTAAGGCTTTCAAAGCCCTTAGACGTCTTTGTTTTCAAGGGTCAAGATCTATTGTAATTGCCTATATAAGGCCTATAATGTAACCTAAAGAAGCAGACTAGAATTATTATATTTCTGAACTTTGTTCAAAAGAGTCCTTCAGCACGGCTAAGTATTGTAGCATTTCTTAATGAGCTTGTGTGTGACCTAAGAATGTAGTGTCTAGAACTCATTACTTGTGTGTCTTGAGTCCTAACACCCCCTTTGCTACCTATGCTTGTGTGCTAGGGTGCAAGGTACTATCTGAATTACCTAGCCTAGTGCAGGTTGTTGAGTTCTTTCTAAGGAGTGCTAACATTGGCTTGTTTAGTGATCGGGTTGTCGCGTACCCTAATCAACGATAAATGTCCCTCGGCTAGGCTAACAACAAATAAATGCAGTTAGTGAAGTAAGGGGTCGATCTCGGGGAGACGGGAGATACTTGTGACAAGATATGATTAGAATTTCAACTTGTATGATTGTCACAATGGTTATTACTACTGCTAGAAAACTGAAACAATAATTAATGACTCGATATAGAAAACAATCTAGGGAAATAGGTTCACACATGTAGATTGACAAATTGGAGAAATTGGATTTAAGATATGCAAATAATTCATTGCGAGTTCGTAAGAATGATGTGTTCATTACAATCATAGATCAGATGGTCTAGCAGGCTTTTTAGGCGATTTACTAGGTCTTAATCTACCATGTCATGCTTTGTCTATTCAATTCTCGTATGTCTACCTTGGAAAAGAATTCCATACTAGTCAATGATTATGGCCAAAAATCGTCTACTATCATTACAATCCAAACATGCATAGACACAACGTTTTAAAGACACAATTTCTTTTATCCAATTATCATCTTTTAATCAATCTAACATGGCTATCCTACACCCTAGAAAAACGACTACTTATGCATGATTAACAATGAAAGGGAAACTAAGAATGATAAACATGATGAAGGAAGTACTAAAAGAAAATGAAACTATAATGTAAAAGCAAGAACAAGGATTACCGAAAAGGATGAGCAAAGATTGAAATGGAATAAGAACTTGAATAGGAAATACAAACCCGAAAACTTGAGTTCCAATTACAAGTAGAACCATACAAACTTAGAACTAAACTAAACTAAACTAGAGAAAACTAAAACTAAACTAAACTAAGAAAGATGAGAGAAAGGAGAGAAACTAAACTAAAGAGAGAAGAGAAGTGTTTTTGTGTACATCTTAGTTGTGTGGAGGCTAGGCTATTTATAGGGTTGAGAGGCTGCCAAAATGCGTCCGGATTCATGCCCATTAAACAAGCCATTAAGCCTTGCATTTAAAGAGAGGGTGATGACGTGAAGATGCGTACGTCAGCAAACTTCCCCGATCATGGAAGTGGTAATCCGATCGGGGATGTTGCACTCTTGGTCAATTGACTATCGTTTGATCTTCCCTTGGTACGTGACTTGATCTACCTTGACTCCATTGACTTTAGATTCGAACGGGGACGTAACTAACACCTCTTAGGCCTCATTTCCTCCCCTATTTGGGCCTGATCATGTCCCCAAGGGTTAAGGGTCAAAGCATGAAGTTTGAGACGACTTTCGTCGACGAATAGCAAAACCATCGCAACTTGTGCATATGAGCTCGGAATGACTTGAAACTTGTTCCCTTTGACTCGGAACCTCTAGATCTTTATAGCATGCCATCTTAACCTCACGTAATCGTCCTTCTTAGCTTCTCCTTGCTCATATTTCCTTCAAATGACGGGATTTGAAGTAGAAACGACTCAATTCCTACAAATGACATTAAAGCACGAGAAATACTGCAAAGGAGAGATTAGCTCATAAAATCACTTCTTAAAGTGGATAAACCATATCAAATCGAGCTAAAATGAGGGGATAAAATCATACAAATATTCACTTATCAAACTCCCCCAAGCTAAACCCTTGCTTGTCCTCAAGCAAGCATACAATAACAAACATGACAAGGACAAGGGCGACGAGCAACAATCAATCCAACCAAATGCAAATCCCATCAAGTAGCTTATAGAGCACAATGAAACACATCCCGAAACAACGTGGGCATAGGGAAAATGCAAAACATGGTTGAGATTTACATAACGGCGCAGCATAAGAAACATCAAATAGACTTTTCGGCTCTTGCATGATCTTTTGACAATGGACTCTCACGGTGCACTCAACACTCAAATTTTTATATAAATCAAGGAAATATTATTTTATATTTGAGTGGCACTCTCCTATCTACAACTCATGAGAATGCGCCCGCAATCTAATATGGTAAACAATTCAAAACACAAGTCAAAGATCACAATGCACATAGAAAAGAAGCCGAAAAATAAGAAGAAGGCTTTGGGAAATGGGCGAAAGGTGGACCAATAGTTATGGTCATGTGAAGGTTAGAATGAGCTAGCAACTGACCAATGATAAATGAATACTCAATCCAAACTTTCGGTTAATTCCCAAAAGACAAATAACGAAGCCAGAAGCAACAATTTGGCTTATTACACTCAAATCACAAAGGGTAAACTCCTTCTATTGATTTGACATTTTGAGGAGATACTCACAACTTCTTCTCTTATTATTTTTTTCTTTTCTTTTTCAATTTTCCGATTTTTTTCATTTTTGCTATTTCTTTCTTTTCTTTTGAACATCACTTCTTAAAAATTTTTCGTTCTCCAAATTCACTTTGTCATTAAGGAACAAAATGTTCTCAAAAGAGCACCCATACACCATAGTCTAGCTACTAGCTCAAAAGGTAGGTAGTTTTTGTATGTAGCTATTATTTTGTGAAACATTTGTATGAAGAGGCTAATTTTGAGGGGTAATTCAAAGTGAAAAAGGCTTCAAATCTTAGTGAATCATGAATGCAATGCTTATAGAAATGAAATGAGAACCATACTTATGCGTTTTTGATGTGACGCAAATCATAAGGAGAAACTTCACACACCTAATTGGGATCGGGTATAGATGTACCGATCACTGGAGGCTCTACCTTACCGTATATGTAGTTTGCCAAAGTCAAGATCAAGCTTAATAAGTCTAAAATCAATCCCTCACCCACTGTGTACAAGACATTTCCATGTATGCAAAATCCCGTCAAAAGCGTGAAACATTGGCTAAAAAGCTACAATAAGGGAAATGCATTGAGGAATGACATTATGCACAACACAATTGGGTGGACAAAACACACAACTTTTATTAAATTTTTTAATTTTTTTGATTTTTTTGGATTTTTCAAATTTTTTCAAATTCAATAAACAACTAGACTAAATAAACAACGACACAAACTAAATCCCTCCCCCAAGCTAGAATAACACATTGTCCTCAATGTGCGAAACTGGTTTAAGCGCGGAAAACACAAAGAAGGACAACATAACCAACAAAGGAATGGGGGACGACTCAACAAAACGGTAAAGAAAGAAAAGAAAACATACAACCGTGCAGCAGCTCCCCCAAGCTAGCTTGAAAACGGGGCAAAGTACAACCCAAGCACCAAAGTACATGTGATGAACAAGCTACTACAATACTAGATAAAATTATTGTCTTATTGTCAAAGCTATTAGGACCAAAACCAAATGAATTATTTAACATTATTAAATTGTCCAACAAAAATAATTTATTTCATAAAAAAAACTATAATAAAACACGGGTTGCCTCCCGCGAAGCTTTATTTAAATGTCTTGCTAGAATCTTTATTAATGAAAATCATTCTTTGTGCCTTAAAAAGCATGTCAATGCCCTTAGAAGTCGATCATATACCTGCGCATGAGCTATACAAAAACATATGTAAGCAATTGACAAGATATAGGCATGAAATATTGAAGGTAAGAATTGATATATCTTATCATTGTGCGCATGACAAACTTCATATATGACCACTGAACTGCTCCACTCGTCAGTGAGAGATGGAGTGAAATGTTTAAGATCATGGAACAAACAATTAGTTCCCAAAATATCATTAGTGGACTCTAATTGGGGGTAGGGTGAATCAAAGGATTGGGAATCAAAAATGGGTGGTTGATCCCACTTAATTTCAAGGCTAGGTTCACTAAACCCAGTATCATTTTCAAATAAATCTGGAATATCGTTAGCGAAAGGATTTTCAAAGAAATTTGATGACTCGATCAACGACCCTCCATGGGAGTCACAAATGGGCTTAACAACATCCTTCTCTAAAGTCTCGACTACCATATGGTCAATATCAATAATGGGGGTCTCAACATTGTCAAATGGAACGACACTAGAGTGACTTTCAATAGAAAAGGTTGGTCCATCATCATCGTCATCTATTAATTCATATGATTGGGGAGAATTAGACTTATATGGGTGGGCTTAAAAAGCATAAGGAAAATTGATTAACTTACTTCTTTTAAACGTGGGTTCTTCCTTTTGCCCTTTGAGTATTTGAATTTGAGCCATGATTTCATTGATTTGCTCTTGGATTCTCAACCGCCGGTGCATTTCATCACAAGATTGGGATGCCATAAAGTCCAAGAAAATCCAAAGTTCATTTTCTCTCTTCTGATAAAAATTTCCACCACTCAATTGCATAGCCAGGCTATGACACTCAATGAGCATTCCATGAACCACGACATTCCTCATATAGATCTCATCAAGGGTATACCCAAGAGAGATAATATGGTTTGAATAGCTATAAAATCGGTCAAGGTATTCATGGAAAGGCTCATTCTCGCATTGTGGTGGTTTGAAATATATAGTCATTGAGAGAAAATAAAGCAATCCCTTTGAAAGAAAATATTCCTATTACCTGAAAAGAGTCACTAAACTACAAGGAAAAGGTGAGAAGAATCTCAAGGAACAAGTGTTCCTCGACACAAAATAAAAGAGAAAGAAAATAAAAAGGTAAAACTCTACTAATCACAAATAAACAAAACCGTGCTCCCCGGCAACGGCGCCAAAATTTGATCGGGTTGTCGCGTACCCTAATCAAAGATAAATAACCCTTGGCTAGGCTAACAACAAATAAATGCAGTTAGAGAAGTAAGGGGTTGATCTCGGGGAGACGGGAGATACTTGTGAAAAGATATGATTAGAATTTCAACTTGTATGATTGTCACAATGGTTATTACTACTGCTAGAAAACTGAAACAATAATTAATGACTCGATATAGAAAACAATCTAGGGAAATAGGTTCCCACATGTAGATTCACATATTGAAGAAATTGGATTTAAGATATGCAAATAATTCATTGCGAGTTCGTAAGAATGATGTGTTCATTACAATCATACATCAGATGGTCTAGCAGGCTTTTTAGGCGATTTACTAGGTCTTAATCTACCATGTCATGCTTTGTCTATTCAATTCTCGTATGTCTACCTTGGAAAAGAATTCCATACTAGTCAATGATTATGGCCAAAAATCGTCAACTATCATTACAATCCAAACATGCATAGACACAACGTTTTAAAAGCACAATTTTTTTTATCCAATTATCATCTTTTAATCAATCTAACATGGCTATCCTACACCCTAGAAAAACGACTACTTATGCATGATTAACAATGAAAGGGAAACTATGAATGATAAACATGATGAAGGAAGTACTAAAAGAAAATGAAACTATAATGTAAAAGCAAGAACAAGGATTACCGAAAAGGATGAGCAAAGATTGAAATGGAATATGAACTTGAATAGGAAATACAAACCCGAAAACTTGAGTTCCAATTACAAGTAGAACCATACAAACTTAGAACTAAACTAAACTAAACTAGAGAAAACTAAAACTAAACTAAACTAAGAAAGATGAGAGAAAGAAGAAAAACTAAACTAAAGAGAGAAGAGAAGTGTTTTTGTGTACATCTTAGTTGTGTGGAGGCTAGGCTATTTATAGGGTTGAGAGGCTGCCAAAATGCGTCCGGATTCATGCCCATTAAACAAGCCATTAAGCCTTGCATTTAAAGAGAGGGTGATGACGTGAAGATGCGTACGTCAGCAAACTTCCCCGATCAGGGAAGTGGTAATCCGATCGGGGATGTTGCACTCTTGGTCAATTGACTATCGTTTGATCTTCCCTTGGTACGTGACTTTATCTACCTTGACTCCATTGACTTTAGATTCGAACGGGGACGTAACTAACACCTCTTGGGCCTCATTTCCTCCCCTATTTGGGCCTGATCATGTCCCCAAGGGTTAAGGGTCAAAGCATGAAGTTTGAGATGACTTTCGTCGACGAATAGCAAAACCATCGCAACTTGTGCATATGAGCTCAGAATGACTTGAAACTTGTTCCCTTTGACTCGGAACCTCTAGATATTTGTAGCATGTCATCTTAACCTCACGTAATCGTCCTTCTTAGCTTCTCCTTGCTCATATTTCCTTCAAATGACGGGATTTGAAGTAGAAACGACTCAATTCCTACAAATGACATTAAAGCACGAGAAATACTGCAAAGGAGAGATTAGCTCATAAAATCACTTCTTAAAGTAGATAAACCATATCAAATCGAGCTAAAATGAGGGGATAAAATCATACAAATATTCACATATCATTTAGCCTTGAATTCACTTCTTTTCCTAAGAGGATTCAGTTCATTTTCTGAGGTGCAACCATACCAAGTCACCTGTTTGGAAATCCTTCTTTCCTCTTGGGACCTTGGCCCTGTGCTTGTACTTATCATTGGTTTTCTCATTATGCTTTTTGACCAGCTCATGTAACCTGAGAGTCTGTTCTACCCTTATTTTGGCATCATAGTTCATCAGTTCCTTAGGTATATTTGACATGTCTATAAGCATGAGTGGGTTGCTGCCATAGACTGCCTCAAAGGGACCGTGGCCAGTGCTTGATGAGGGTGCTCTGTTGAAAGGAAATTATGCTTGAGCTAGTTTGAGATCTCAATCTCCCAATGACTTATTGACAATGCATATGAGGATCCTCCCTAAAGTCTTATTGGTCATCTCTGTCTACCCATCAGTTTGAGGATGGTGAGAGGTGCTGAAGAGTAGTTTAGTATCCAATAGCTTCTACATGGTTTTCCAGAAGTAACTCATGAATTTTGTGTCCCTGTCTGAGACAATGGACATGGGTACCCCATGCAGTCTAACTATTTCCTTGAAATACAGATCATCCACTCCTGAGGAATCCTCAGTCTTCTTACAGGCTACAAAGTGGACCATTTTGCTAAACCTATCCACCACCACCATGATAGAGTCCCTTCCTCTCTGTGTCCTAGGCAAGGCAACAATGAAGTCCATACTTACATCTTCCCAAGGGTTTATATGGTACTGGTAAGGGTATGTAGGGGTTAGCTTGGAATGATCTCTTGGATTTATGGTGGGCAGCACACCTCCTTATGACTGCTTGGACATCTCCCTCCATCCTAGGCCAATAGAATTGGTCTTGTAGGATATCCAGTGTCTTTTTCAGACCAAAGTGTCCTGGTAGTCCATTAGAATAAACCTCCCTCACCAACAAGTCCCTATATGAACCTTTGAGTACACATAGCCTGTTTGCCTTACACAAATACCCCTCCTGCAGCAAGTATCTTGTCTCCTTGTTGCTGGAACTAACCTGTAGTAATAGCCTGTCTTCCATGAAGTCAGGGTCATCTTTTTAGAGTTCCTTCGTGAACTCAAAGCCCAAGACTCTTTACTTTCTTGTCACTAGCATGGAGTGTCTCCTGGAGAGTGCATATGCAACTACATTTGCCTTGGTGGATAAATTGAATGATTTTAGGTATTCAATCCACTTGGCATGCCTGAAACATAAATTGTGCTGGTCATTGATGTACTTCAAGGCTTCATGGTCTGAATGAAGCACAAAAGGTTTTGGTTTGAGGTAATGGCTCTAGTAGATAAGGGCTATCACCAAGGCACATAATTCTTTATCATAAGTGGAATTGTTCAGCTTAGCTTCACTATGCTTCTCACTAAAGAGAGCAACATGATTCTTGCCCTGAATACGCACTGCTCCAACTCCCACCCCACTTGTATGACACTCTACCTCAAACAGTTGATCAAAGTCAGGTAGAGCTAGGATGGGTGCTTCACATAACTTCTTCTTGATGAGTTCAAAGGCTACTTGTGCTTGCTCAGTCCATTTGAATTCACCCTTCTTCATGCCTTATGTTATAGGAACCATGATGGTGCTGAACCCTTGGATGAATCTCCTGTAAAAGGAAGCTAGGCCATGGAATCCCCTAACTTCAGTGATGTTCTTTGGAGTAGGCCAAGATTTGATTACTACAATTTTGTCTTGATCCACATAGATGCCTTTAGCAGAAATGACATACCCTAGGAACTTGACCTCCCTAGCCATGAAGGTGCATTTTTCTAATTTCCCAAACATCTTGTGCTCTCTCAACTTCAAACATAACATTCTCAAGTGGTTCAAGTGATCAGATTTTGTCTTGCTGTAGACTAAGATGTCCTCAAAGTAGACTACAATGAATTTACCCATGTAAGGCCTTAATAATTTAGTCATGAGTCTCATAAATGTACTTGGGCATTTGAAACACCAAATGGCATCCATTCATACAGCCCATGCTTGGTCTTAAATGCTGTTTTCCTTTCATCACCCCCCTGATCGTCACTTGGTGGTAACCCTGCATGAGATCTATTGTTTGAGAATAACCAGGCTCCACAAAGTTCATCTAACATATCATCTAATATGGGAATAGGAAACATGTACTTGACAGTAATGTTGTTAATAGCTCTATTGTCAATGCACATCCTCCAAGATCCATCCTTTTTTTAGACTAGAAGAGCGGGCACTGCACAAGGGCTTAATGGTTCCCTGACAAAACACTTTGACATCAGCTCCTCTATCTGCCTTTGTAATTCTTGAGTGGACTTGGGATCACTCCTCCAAGCTGGCCTATTAGGTAGCATAACACATGGCAAGAGGTCTATCTGATGCTTTATGCCCCTTAGAGGTGGTAATCCTGATGGTAGCTCCTCTGGGAATACATCTGCATGCTCACCAAGAAACTCTTGTACTTCTGCAAGGGTCTTAGCTGGTTTATCTAATTGTTTGGACAATAGGAAGAACACAGGTTGTTCTTGTTGTACCTCCGTTAGCATTGCTGCCTCTGTGAGAAAGAGGACCTCCTTAGGGCCACTAGTACTTGGGCTAACATAATCTCTGGTGTTAGGAGGTAAAGGTGTGAGGATTATCCTTTGACTCCCATGCCTAAAGGTAAACACATTACTCTTATCCTTATGCAATGCATCCTTGTCAAATTACCATGGCCACCCCAGTATTAGATGACATTCATCTGTTGGTACTACATCACTTATCACTTCATATTTGTAGGTACCTCTAATGGAGAACGACACCAAGCATTGTTGATCAACTCTCACTTCAGCACCCCTGTTGAGCCACCTAAGCTTGTATGGGTTTGGATGTGGTGTAGTCTTCAAGCCAAGCTTATCAACCATGGTAACATAGGCTACATTTGTACAACTCCCCCCATCTATTATAAAATTACAGACCCTCCCATGTATGGTACACATGCTTCTGAAGATCAGTGATCTCTGGTCTTCCTCCAAAGGTTGTGCTAAGAGTGCATAACTCTCTACAAGACAAGGTTGTGACAGATTTCTGGTGGTGCTACTACCAAGGAGGTGTCAACTTCATCTTCCTGCTCACTCAGCTCCTCCTCTTGCTCATATTCAATTAGCCCTTCCTTCTCCCACTCCATAACTTCTACTGCAGTTAGAGCCCTTATTGAAGGACAATCCGTTTTGAAATGGCCATAGCCCTGACATTGGTAACACTTCCTTTTTTTCTTTTGGGGGAGTGAGGGTTGTCTGCTGTACCATAGGGGCTTTACCTTTGTCCAAGGGGTTCCTATTACTGACTGCAGGGACCCTAGGACTCTTGCCAATCGTTACCCAGTGTAAGTTTTGGTTGTAGCAGGTTTGGTATAAGACTTGGTTGTTTCTTTTCCCATTTTTTCAACTCTAAGGGACAGATTAACCACATCATCAAAGAACGACAGAGGTTGCATTCTAACCTTGTTAGAAATATTGTAGTTTAGACCTTCTAAAAACCTAGAAATTCTTTGCTCAGACTTTTCAGTAATGTCACACTGAAGGGTAAGCTACTCAAACTCCCTTAAGTATGACTCAACATACTTCTCATTTTGTAGCATATCATAAAGAGGAATAATCTTTCAGTTTTAAGATGGGAACTTTAAAAGCCTTAGGATCATTGTAGCCTTTATATTCAAAGACTCTCTCCACATCCCTTAACCATTCTAAGAAACCAACACGGTGAAGGCATGATCAAACTTCTAGATCTTTCTTTCATCTTTTCCAATCTTGTAAGTCATCTTCATCTTTTAATCTTATGATTTTCACTAATCATCTTTTAAGATAGGTTTTGTGTAATTAGTATGATTGTGATAGTTAGTTTGATTATTAAGCTGAGATTAATCTTATTAAGTTGAGTTATATTATTTAGATTATATTATATTGATTATCTTAAGTTAGATTATTGTTACTAGAGTAGAATTTGGGGTAAATTGATATAAATGATAGAATTGTTGTTGAATATCATACAAATTAGGAAAAAGTGAGGTAGATTATAATTTATTTGTCACAACCCGTGTTTTATAATAAACTTTATTCGGGTATTTATTTATTAAATAATAATTTTCTCGAGCTTAATAATTTAATTCGTATTTAACGCTTACATTCTCTATTTTGTTATTTTCCATTTGACCTAATTTAGATAGGTTAAAATGTCCGCGCACGATTTGACCATTTAAGTCTAAAAGCTACTTCTCTTATATAAATTCTTGGATCGTTTTAATTGTGCTAAATCCGAGTTGTAATTGGATAATCCATCTTGTGAGCCAATGGGTCAAAATTCCACTAAAACCCTCTTATATATAGAAAATTTAAGCTAACAACTAGGCTGCTCACTCTTTCGTTCATGCGTTATTTTGCGGTAGCACCTCAATTTTGTGTCCTCTCTTATTTTCTCCCTTTAGCTCCATTGTTCTGCATTGTTCTTCATCAAAATCAAATATATATTTTATATTTACAATCGTGGCTCTTACTTTTACAATATACTATATTCAAAGGATTTGTAAGGGACTCGATTGTATGGAGTTTAGATCTATCTTTAGAGTTTTTTTTATAGTGGTTAGATAAATTGGAAGGATAAGAAGAAGATGTCTTTCTTTGGCGTTTTTGGAGGAGGATTCGTGTAGGACTTTATTAATGACATTTTTATGAAGATGAAGATATTTTTGCGGTTTTTATTGCGTAATAAAGGTAACTAGATGTTTTTCTTTAATTGTGTTTATAGAAGGGAATTATTAACATGATATAATGATTGATTGTATGACTAATTGTTTGTGTGGTTATTTATGCGTATGAATTACATGTTTAATTGCATTTAATGTTTATTTTCTTATTCTATTTTCAACTATTTATTTGGTGTGCGAACTAGGGTTCAAATCGCGAACCCTAGTGTCGTTAGAGGTGGCACGGGCGTGGGAGTGCCATGGCCTAGGGGTTTCGGCCTCCTCCTTGTGAGAGAGGCTTTACTTCTTTTTGAAGTATTGGGGTTTTAGTTTGCAGCGCTAAGGTTATAGTATGTTAGACTATAACTTCGCGCGTAAACTAACCATGTTATACCTGTTCGAGCTATAACTTTGAAAGTTACGTTATGGTGCGGTGTCCTATAACAAGACTCGTTGTGGTGACATGGTGGTTTGTACCGTGGAGTCGACCCCTTGATGATGGTGTTATAGAGGACTAACCCGTGACAGAAGAGAGTTGTAATTGATGATACTATAACCCCACACTTATAACAAAGGTTTTAGCTTGAAGTACTATAACTTCACTAAGGTTGAGTGAAGGTTATAGCAGAAGGTATTATAACTTTCCTTGAGTTAAGCGAAGGTTATGTTTGATGATACTATAACCTGGCACGCTTAACTAAAGTTATAGCTGGTGTTACTATAACTTTACTAGGGTTATGCGAAGGATATAGTTGGGGGCACTATAACATTGGATGTTAAATGCTTCTATGTCTGGTGTTATGATAGCTCGAACTATAACATGACCATTGAGGTGTAATGTTATAGGTCAAGATAATATAACCTTTGGTCGTTTATGCTTGTTTATGTGTGGTGTTATGGTTAGTTGGACTATAACACTATGTTCGCATATAATATTGGTTATTCTTATTCCTATATTTTTGGACAGTCAGTTATACTGTTCTTGAGTTGAGTCATGACTTCGTTTACGCATTTTTGGACAGTCAGTTACACTGTTCTTATATTGAGTCATGACGTTGTTCACGCATTGGTTGGTACAATCAGTTATATTCTACATTTGTTTGTTGCTTGTTGAATAGATGACGATAGTATCAGTTATATACTATTCAGAACGAAAAAACGCTACCCCTAGGAGGTTTATTTTGGTCTATGGTCGGGATTGGTCAGAGGCAGTGGTTTTACGCTCTGGTCCCCGAGTGTCATTCGATATACATTTAACGCATCCAGAGTCTGGCCAGGTCTTTGACATATATGCAGTGGTTATAAACTATACATAGTACCGTAGAGGCAATGGTTATATGCTCCACGCCGATGGAGGCAGTGGTTATACGCTTCGTCAGCTGAAGGCGGTGGTTATACGCTCTGATAAGTTAGAGGCAGTGGTTCTACGCTCTAATGGGCGTTCGCTCTATTCGCTATGCTTTTATGCTAGCATTGTGCCTTATGTTGCTTTGGATCGTGTGCTACTTCTGGTCTTGTAAGTATTCATGGTTTAGTGGTCGCATATGGTCCACGTATGCAAGATAGCATTCATATAGGTTTGGTCCCGTCTTGCTAAGTTCCGATGTAGTCATATTGTATAGATTTTTTCACATGTCATTTATGATTACTTTCATTTGCTATAAATTCTTATTAATTCAGCTTGTTGTAAACATGAATGGGAGAGCATCTAGTTTCTCCCGACTGATATTCGACATCCATTCTCAGGTGGAAGTTATTGCTGCTTGTCTAGATGCTTCGGCTGGAGAGACGTGTGGCAAGACAAATAAATTATTTATGAATTTATTCTAGTTTGAGAATATTAATAATGTATTACTTTAGTTTTGGATTTGAGTTTCGATCCGAATTGGTTAGGTGTTTCCGCCACCTTGAACCTATTCATCTTTGTACTCTGATGTATTATTTATTATTAAGGTATTTCTTTTGTTTTAATAATCTGGGTTGTAACATTGGTATTAAAGCAAACACGCTCCCAACTCTTGCTTACTAAAGGACTAAACAAAAATGGCTTAGTAAAATTGAGTGAGAGTAAATGTGGTAGAAACCAATGAGGACCTTTTTTGTACCTCGATGCGTGATTTTATCTTTAATTGTATATGTACCTGTATGATTAAGAAATGTGTAGAGTGTGTGTTAACATGATATAGTTATGTTGCACTTACATTCATGTTTGGTCTTATTTACATATTTGATTAATTTGTAATATAGTAGTATGAGATAAGACTAAGATATATCCCCTTACTTAAGAGTTATATTATAGACTTAGTTCATTTGACCTACTCGTTAGAGGATCAAAACTTAACTTGTAATGGTTCCAGATTCTGTATTGGAAGTGCTTTTCATGATCGTGACTCTTAAGAAAAATTTGAGGTGTTATTTTATCCCTTATTTGATGGTTTAAATTAGGAGTTTATCCTGATTAATGATGTGACGGAGATAAGTTGTTATTGATGTTCAAGGTACATAGTATGGTTGTATCGAATTGTTTAGAACTTAAAGTTTGAGTATTATCTCACCTTGTTGTGGATTTATAATATTTGAGGAACTAGATTCGCGTGATTTATAGTGAATTCGTTAGAGGCTTGAGTAGCTGGTAAGTAAAATTTTTTAGTTTGTTTATGGTGTTTGTTTAATGGTAATCACTTTGAGTTAGAGTTCTTTTGCCTTAACCTCACCTGATGGTGTTAGTAATTTACGTTGATGATTGAGTATTATGGATTTTGTATCGTGAATATGGAGGACCTAGTTAACTTAGATATGAAGATTGTATTTGGAAGTCAATAATTATATATTTATTTTGGGTCTTCTCCAATATTTCAATTGAGGAATTTTTTTGAACTATTAATATTGGGATTATGGGGATATGTTTAATCTATCGGTAGTAGTTAATGATCTTATGGATACACTTCTGGAACTTCATAGTTAGAGCTTAGGTGATTTACCTAGAGGGGTTACAATGGTTTGAGAAATGAAGTGATGCAATATAATTAGATTTTATCATATGAAGTTCTGCAGTTAAGGAGAACTCTCTGTCTTTTCAATGCTGCAAAGTGCTTATGTCATTTCTTTATACAATTGTTTTGGTGTTGGGCTATTATTTGTGAGCCGTCATTAGTTAATGATGTTTTATTTTTGAATAGGTGGTCAATATTTATTAGGGTAATAATGATTAGAATTTGGGATTATATATGAGTTCATTTGAATTCTTTGAATTGGAAATTAGCTTGAATTACATGAGTGTGATCGCTGCATAATCAAAGATTGGAGGTAGTTGTTTGGGAATGCTTGTTTGGAGTGCTCTAAAATGGGAAGATAAGTTAATGCTTCTCCAGTTAAGTGATAAGTTGTGCAAGTTATATGGATTGGATATCCGAGTAGTAAAATGAAGTGTCCCTTAGGTTGGTTAGCTCGTGATTTGAAAGGCTTGAGAAATTGAGTTTTGAGGTCATTAATGTGTTGGAGAAATATGATGATTAGATTACCGAATTATGGAAGGAATAACTAGATAAAGATTTGAGGAATATAATCAAGATGCAAGTGTTAAATTTGTTCTTCGAATCAATGGACTTAGATACGTTAAAATTAGAATGTGGGATAAATTTATTATTCGAAATTTCCGCGTATTAGTTGTCGAGAATAATGGTATAATGAATATTATCTCGGAGTGTATAAAAGTCATTTGAGGATTTCACTGTTATACTAGTTTGATCACTTGAGGAGCCGAAAGCTTGTTATCAAAGGATTTGTCAAATGACCTTCGCTTTAGGGAATTCAAAGGTAGTGATGAGCAAAGTGTTTTAAAGGTTTATTAACGCTCTTATTTAGAATGTGATGTAATGAGGAATGGTACGAATTTATGAGGACATAGGTTGTACAATGTTAGGAGGGAGTTTTATGAGAATCGTAGGGAATTGCCTTTATATGCTCTTATCCAGCTTTGTAGTATATCTCGGTCTATCAATTAAGAGTTTTACTTTGATAGTCATATGTCTGCTTGTTTTCTTAGGATTAGTAACTCTTAATCGATTTCCTAGACTAAAGCTTGCATCTCTCATTTAACTTAGCTCTTCTCTTTGAATCTTTACATTGATTCGTTTTAAGTCCTCATAAATGTGTTTCGTTCTCATCTTCATTTTCATATCCTTAAACTTTCTATTTTCACTTATCGATGTGCCGTACCTATTAATTTTTGTTATAAGTGTTATATTTTGGAAAATAATTTATGAATTGTTTTTGTAAGTGTTGGGCAATGATAAGTGCAATATCTAGGTGACTAGTGAGCGTGTTTAAGCATGGTTTGGAAAGTTAACAGTTCAGCGTTGATCTTGTTATATAAAAGAGCTTGGTGTTTATGATGTTGTGTTTGATACTTGGAGGAGAATCATGGACGTTAAGGCACGTGGTTACTTAATGGATAATTTACCTTTTGGAAATTTAGTGTCCATATCAATGGTGTATAATGGTGACGGTATGTGAGTTGAAGTTATAAGGGTGTATTGTATAACATGGTTAATTTGGGGATGTAGTTAAGTTTATTGTGAAACTTGTGTTGGTGTATATAAGTTAGTGATGACCTAGGGAATCTTGTTTGAGTATGTCTTCTGTTATTTAAGAGTATTATTATTGAGGTATTCTAGGACAATGTGGATAAGAATGAAACCTAAGAGAAAGTTTGTGACTCGTTATACCTTTGTTGTACTTAAGGATATAATTTGAAATCGTGGTTAATGGGTCGCAGTTTTGGAGGTTATGGATAAATAATTTGGAGTACTAACCGCAATTAGGTGTTTGATGTATTTAATGAGTGTGGCATTTGAGGATGAGCTTTTTAACCATTAATTTGTGGTATTTTGATTACTGATAATAGTCGGTACATTGTTAGATAATGGATGATGATGGAGCATGACCATTTGAGGTGTTTGGTTCTGAAGTTGTTTTGTAAGAAATTGAAATGTGATGAAGTGAGAAATCTAAAAGTATGTTTGATTAGCTAAACGTGCTTTTGGTGGTAGATCAAGTTATGAATTTGTGGAATTTAAATGTTCATGGTCGTTGTGGAATTTGTATTAAGATGTTGAAAGGTAGAAAGTTAATTGCGGTTTAGAATGGAAGGAGATCGAGTGCAAACTTGGTTAGATTGCAGTTATGTGAGCTTATTGGGATTTGGCAAGTTGTGGATTATGTAAATGATGTTAAAGTTAGGGAAAGTGGATTTACCTTTGTCTAGAAGATTTTTAAGGATCAGAGTGCGGAACGATTCATGTTGTTATAGTTTAATATTTTCTTTGTAACCAGTTGTTGCCCTTTATTTGGCGTTCTTTTTATAACAATTCTTTTTAGGGGGTAGGATTATAACACCCCGTGTTTTATAATAAATTTTATTCGGGTATTTATTTATTCAATAATAATTTTCTCGAGTTTAATAATGTAATTCGTATTTAACGCTTACATTCTCTATTTTATTATTTTCAATTTTGACCGAATTTAGATGGGTTAAAATGTCCGCGCACGATTTGACCATTTAAATTTAAAAGCTACTTCTCCTGTATAAAATCTTGGAGCGTTTTAATTGTGCTAAATCCGATTTGTAATTGAATAATCTATCTTGTGAGCTAATGGGTCAAAAGTCCACTTAAACCTGTTTATTAATAGAAAATCTAAGCTATCAACTAGGTTGCTCATTCTTTTGTTCGTGCATTAGTTTGGCACTGCACCTCTATTTTGCGTTCTCTATTATTTTCTCCCTTTAGCTCAATTGTTATCCAACGTTCTTCATCCAAATCAAATATATATTATATATTTAAAATCCTGGCTCTTATTTCTACAATATATTATATTAAAAGAATTTTAAGGGACTCGATTGTATGGAGTTTAGATCTATCTTTAGAGTTTCTATAATGGGTGGATAAATAAGAAGAATAAGAAGAAGTTGTCTTTCTTTGGCGTTTTTGGAGGAGGATTCGTGTAGGACTTTATTAATGACATTTTTATGAAGATGAAGATTATTTTGCGGTATTATTGCGTAATAAAGGTAACTAGGTGTTTTCCTTTACTTGTATTTATAAAACGTAAATTATTAACATGATATAATGATTGATTGTATGATTATTTGTTTGTGTGGTTATTTACGCTTATGATTTACATGTTTAATTGCATTTAATGTTTATGTTGTTTTTCTAGTTTCAATAATTCCTTTGGTGTGCGAAGTAGGGTTTCAGACTCCTCCTTGTGGGAGAGGCTAGGGTTTACTTCTTTTTGAAGTATTAGGGTTTTAGATTGCAGCGCTAAGGTTATAATATTTTAGACTATAACTTCGCGCGTAAGTTACCCAAGTTATACATGTTCGAGCTATAACTTTGAAATTGACGTTATGATGCGGTTTAATATAACAGGATTCGTTGTCGTGACATGGCGGTTTGTACTGTGGAGTCGACCCCTCGATGATGGTGTTTAGAGGACTAACCCGTGACGGAAGAGAGTTGTAGTTGCTGATACTACAACCTTGCACGTATAACTAAGGTTAAACGTTGAAGTAGTATAACTTAACTAAAGCTGAGTGAAGGTTATAGCTGAACGTACTATAACTTTACTAGAGTTAAGTAAATGTTATGGTTGATGATACTATAACCTGGCACGCTTAACTAAGGTTATATGTAACATCCGCAAATGTACCCTATTTTTATAGTGAAAATATTTTACGGATACTTTTCAGCGAAATTAAGTTTTAATTTAGAATTTTATTTTCCGAGTCGAATTTAGAATTTCCGAGTTCGTATTTGGAATTTCCGCAAGATTTCAAATAAAACCCGTCTTAAGCCGTCTTTGACTTTTTCCCTTATACTCCCTCATACTACTCCTAACCTAATTCATCCTCACACAAACACAACACAACTCAACTTTTTCTTCTTCCTTAAGAAAACCAAAACCTTGCCTCCATTTTTTATCCAAGCTTAGATTCGTCATAACTCATTCGTTTCTTGCTCAAATTCACGTAAGTTCGTCTTATTCTTCCCCTCTTAGCTTCCTCTATCCGTATTGGTAATAAAATTACCGTCTTTCTCGCTTTTTTAAATTATCCGTCTTTCTCAAGGTGAATGATATTCATCTTTTATTATCTAATTGTATGTAGGTGGAGACTAGGAAGGTTTAGAAATCGTTTAAAGTCGCATAAAGGTAACGGTGAAGGGTTACTCGATATCATTTACGTGTTTTATGTGTTTTCTAGGCTAGTAATCGTATTTAGATTATGGTTAGTATGCTTAGGACTTGTGTTGTTGTTGTTAGTTGTTGTTAGTTGTTAATTGATATGAGAATTGATGGTTTGTGATGATAAATGAGGATTTTTGGTTGATAACTTGTTGGGATTTGATTGTGCTTGAATCCCGTGTAGGACGTTGGCTGCGTCGTGGGACGCAGGCTGCATCGTGGTGACGCAGGCTGCGTCGTGGTGACGCAGGCTGCGTTGTGCGCGACCGACTGCAGTTTTCCTGCATTGACCCCTTTTTGTAAAATGATCATATCTCCTTCGTTACTTGTTTGTTTTTGGCCTATGACATCCCGTTGGAACCGTAAGAGGATAAGATATCACCTCCATTTGGAATTTCTACATTTTCATGTCTAGAACTCTAGTTATGACCGTTTGAAGTGGACCCTTGTTTTCGTTGGTTTCCAAACAACGTTGTTTTGGAGAGGTGATCTATGTTTTTATTCATTATGCTTCATAAACTTGTTCTAATGCTTATGTATCATGTATTGATTCATTTTTATCATATTTAAGTTTATATAATTCCCTATTCACATGTTTTGTGACGGTTTTTGGTATGTCCCACTTTGAGTCGGTTTTTACAAATGATACGGTTTGAGCACTATTTTGTCTTGTGCTTTGTACTCTCATTCCCTTGGCTACCTTCCCGTTCGTAAGGCTGGAATGTCGGAACGGAGAGGTATCCTACTGCTTAAATGCATGTGTTAGTGGGCATACGACGACGTTGTTGGGAGTTGAACGCTTTGCGTTGATCGACCCGGCCGTCAAATGTTGTGTACTTGCGAGGTGTTGTTATTTGCATGTAGCGTACCGCTGTTATGAGGCTTGAGCTCTTTTCCGCCTCTTTCGTGAATTGTCGACCGAATTTGGGGTACTCGGCGTCTATGATTGTACCGAGTCTTGGATGCGAAACGTCATCGCATGTCGAATCGGAACACGTTTATTCCGAGAGTCTGGCCAGGTTTAGACTAGGACCGTATTATTATCGTCGTCCTACCAGGAGGAAATTAGTCTACCTATACGAAATGTCATCGTATATGGGTTGAGGGAAATGTCATACGTGAACGCCTTTTAATCATACTTGCCATGTACACGGTGCTAGTGCGTTTCATTTACCGTGAGAGATGTCGTCATTGTATTGTTATGTGTGGATGGGTGATTACATGATTGATTATTCATGGTCATTCCATGACTTGGCATGGTTTGTTTGTCGAGTCTCAATCTTATCAAACTTATACCGCTAACGGTGAGATGCAAGCCCTAGTGAGCGTATTCGGTTGCCTAAGAGTGTCTTCCCCGAGTCTTTGAATAACATGATGGATTTCGGATTTGTATTCCATATGCTATTATCATGATATATTGAATTACCTATCTATCCTTATCGTATCTCACATGTATATCCTTATGTATGCATGCTTCTACTTTGTAATTTCCCTTCTAATGTACGGTTGCTGTTATTATGGGCCTGGGAGAACCCGGAGTTACTCCCCACTGATTGTGGCTTTCATGTTTTTCATGAATGAACAGGTTGCTTGCATGGATGGCTTTTTGCTTATGCTATTTTGGGTTCGGGTGTGAGCTAGCGGGCGTTTTCCCTGGATGAAACACCTCTAGACGTTGTTTAGCTAGTTGCTAATCACTTTGATATTGATAACATTTTTGAGAGACTACGTCTCTTGTGGTATTTTTATTTAGTTTGTAATATTTTTGACACTCCTCGTATTTTTCTATCTTGCATGTATAAAGGTTTTTAAAATACCGTATTTTCCGCTATATAATTCACATGCTTGTATGTTTTATATTTCCGCATTCGCGAGGGTTGTCACAGTTGGTATCAGAGCTTTATCGCTCCCGACGCACACACGTGAACCCTAAACTTAAACTACTTGACCTTGAAATAATAAATGAGAGATGGGTAGAAATTAAGGACTTTACTTGGTAGTCTTTGGTGTACTTGATGTTTGTTAGGTTCTAACTTGTTTGTTGATTGTGTTGAGTGATGTTATGTTTGTTTGTATCTACCGTCTTAAGGTGGATCATGTGTTACCTAGAAGAAGTATTTTACCAAAGATTGAAGATTGACAAGCTAATTGAAGTTTATTTCTTCCTCATCGATGATTTCTCTCGTCCTTAATGTATCATGCTCTCTTCCTTCTATCTAAGTGCTTCTTTCTCTTCCAACTTGTTTGCCTCTTGGAAATTACTCTTGATAGTTTCCTCCATCTTACCATTGATATCCTTACCTTCCTCTTGCGACATTTTTGTGGATGCCATACCCTTTTGGTTGTGGTATATTATACTTGGTCGGAAGAATTTTGGACTTTGTAGAATGTTAGTGTTGGTTAGAATGAATTTGGAATTTGAGGTAAATGGTGTAGATCTAAGTTCACCCTATATTGATGATTGGTTGTAACTCTAAGGAAAGGTAGTAAGATAAGTTTGTTGATTTTAATGCTTGATGCTTGCCATGACTCATGTGTGAATAGTTCATGATATTCGATGGTGTAAGGTTGAATGAGTTGGCTAGGACTTCTTAACCCATTAGTGATTTAATCTTTTGAACTTAGGAGTTTAGTAATATTAGAGTGTCTTGAGGATCATATCTAAATTGGAGCTAGTTGTTCTAAGTAAGAATATTTGGATGATACCTTGAGGTGTAAAATGCTTTTGAGACTAAGTGACTTTTTGTGGATTCTAGTGTATGTGTTAGAGTACACGCTTAGTGGAAAAGTACTTGGCTATAATTCTTGGATTTAAAAATATGATCTTATATGATAGTATTGGAGACTTGGTTGAGGTAGTAAGTCGTCATGATTGTAAACCCATGTTACTTAAGGATTATGGTCATGAGTGGAATCTGATTAGATTGGCTATGTCGGTGATGCTATATGATGTTGATAATGATGTTTTGTTCGATGTTCTACCTTGTGGGCCGTAGGAGTTGAAAAGAGATTAGTATGGAGAATTCCTTATAGGTTCTTCGTTTTTTTGAAACCTTTGGAAATATGTCAAATTATGGAGTTGAGAGAATGTTACTAATCTTGAGTTGAAATTCCGCAATTGGGAATCCGTGTTATATGAAAGGGTGGATGAATTGGGTTGTAATGGATTTGTTAAATCTAGGTGTACCTTACTTTGATGATTTGTGGTACGATGGTCCCTTGTAAGAGACCTTTGTAATCGGGATGAGTTGCTTTGCTATCACCCTGAGTCTGAAAGGAGAAATTTTGTGGATTAAACTTTAAACTTTTACTCGTACCATTATCCATTTCCATTTCCTTTCATGCAAGTTCCTACTAAACCTGATTCCTAGGAAAATGTTTTCTCTTATCTTTTCCTTTGCCTGGCTACCTTCATAGCTATATCTATCCAATATCTAGCTTTTGGCTCCCTGCCTCTAGCGTTCCTCTAATTTTCGTCCGATCTTATCGCGTTCGTGTTTCTCTCGAAATCTCTTATCGTTTCCAATGTCATGGTGTCATTGTCTTTCCTCTGGTGAGTTGATTAGGTTGTTAGCTAGCTTCGTGTTGATTTTGATAATGAATAGGATTGGGATTTAAACCTTAGGATGAATCTGTTGGTGGTATTGTACTCTCTTGGTGGCTTCATTTATTTGAGCTTGATAGTGTAGTGCTATTTTGAAATCAAGTTGAGCGAGATGATATTCCTTGTTGTTGAGTATTATATCGGTTGCTTGGGATATCATTTGGGAATTAGATGTCTCTAATTGGTGGATTCTAAAAGATTCTTTGCTTTAGGGTAATTGAGTTGGTACCCAAAGTTTGAGGAGTTTTGTGATAAATGAAAATTGATTCATTTTGAGTTTTAGATGATCTATATGATTTGAATGGTGGTCGGATTGCCATGTAATTGGCCATTTGTGGTTTGGAATTAGTAATTCTCTTTTATTCTTAAGGAATCATAGTTTGAGATTGAGAAATGTTCGTTGCAAGCTTGGATAGTGAGTCCTCAGTTGTTATGGATTATAGAGTTAGAATGGTAAACCCATTTATCTTGAGGATTAGTAACCACCATAGTTTGCTAATGTGACTATTTATATTTGAGGCTTCGAGCGTAGTAATGATCGAATTAAGGATGTTATGGCGTATTAAAGAATCCTTATAACCGATAATGGATTGTGGATTTTCCCTTGTCGTGAGACTTTGGATGAGACTAGTTGGATCTTAGATAATTATTTTTGGTTGCGTGGATTGTGTTTTGACTTTCGAGAATGAGAAATTTCATTGTAAATTTAGGATAATGAATTTTGGAATAAATTGGATCAGAGGATTTTATGGTAAGGACCGTTCACTTTGTGGTTGTTAGTAGATATGGTCCCCTAAGATGAGATTTCTTTGGTTAGTGGTTTCAGATAGAGTATGATGAATCTAAGGATTTTTATAGTACGTTAAAGGACCTCTCCTGCAGATTTCAATCTATGGACCCTAGTCGATGCTAATTAGGTTTGAATGGTTATGATGATGACTTGAGGTCTCGTGGTTATGAAGGATTTTAGTAGAAATCAAATTATTGAAAATGCTGAGGTGTAAATTGGGTAAATTGCATTCTCTTGAGAATTTGGTTTATTAGTAGAGTTACTGATGTCGAATTCTTGTAGATCTTCCTCCCGACTTTATCTTGATCTTCCTATCCCAAAGAGTTCGATTTGTTTCGTTTTTGCGTGTTTTGTATATATTTTGTAATCGTGATTTGTGAACTTGATGTTCGAGTCGCTCTATGTTCGTGTAATGTCCTGTTATTTGATTTTATCTTTGATAAAACCTCCAAATTTCCATATTATATTTCTAATTTAACTTTTCAAAGAAGTCTAAAGATGGATTGTGTACCCTCTTTTTGGAGAAAATGGATTTCTTTTGATTTTATGTTTGGATTTTGCGTTTGGTTGGATGTTAGGACTTATTATTGGAGACGTCTAGTGACTAGTCCTACACTTACTAACGCTTATTTGATTTTCGTTTTCACTATTTCGACTTTAATTTGATTTGGATAATTAGAGTACTCGTTCGCGACGGGCACTCTTGTGATTCGTAAATAAAGTTTCGCACTTATGAAAAGTCTTCTTAAACCGTTTTCGAGAAGAACCTCGTTTCATAATATTTTCCCCTTATAAAAGTTTTCCTATTAATTTTGAAAACCAATTCTTATCCTTGATACTTTTGTTTTCTACTCTCAAGTTTCGAGGACGAAACTTTTTAAAAGGTGGGGTGATTGTAACACCCGCAAATGTACCCTATTTTTATAGTAAAAATATTTTACAGATACTTTTCAGCGAAATTAAGTTATAATTTAGAATTTTATTTTCCGTGTCGAATTTAGAATTTCCGAGTTCGTATTTGGAATTTCCGCAAGATTTCAAGTAAAACGCGTCTTAAGCCGTCTTTGACTTTTTCCCTTATACTCCCTCATACTACTCCTAACCTAATTCATCCTCACACAAACACAACACAACTCAACTTTTTCTTCTTCCTTAAGAAAACCAAAACCTTGCCTCCATTTTTGATCCAAGCTTAGATTCGTCATAACTCATTCGTTTCTTGCTCAAATTCACGTAAGTTCGTCTTATTCTTCCCCTCTTAGCTTCCTCTATCCGTATTGGTAATAAAATTACCGTCTTTTCTGTTTTTTAAAATTATCCGCTTTCTCAAGGTGAAT
>JAIUZE010005776.1:0-11917 GCA_022085475.1 Heliosperma pusillum
TTTCGTGAATTATCGACCGAATTTGGGGTACTCGGCGTCAATGATTGACCGAGTATTGGATGCGAAATGTCATCGCTTGTCGAATCGGAACACGTTTATTCCGAGAGTCTGGCCAGGTTTAGACTAGGAACCGTATTATTATCGTCGTCCTACCAGGAGGAAATTAGTCCACATATACGAAATGTGATCGTGTATGCGTTCAGGGAAATGCTTATCTCGTGGATGCCTGTTAATCATACTTGCCATGTACACGGTGTTAGTGCGTTTCATTTACCGTGAGAGTTGTCGTCTTGTGTCATCGTCTTTGAATGCTTGATTTCATGATATTGTTCATGGTCATTGCATGATTGGACACCGTCAATGTCTTGGTTCGTGAATGGATGATAATATGTTGGATTTACTGTGATCATCGCATGACTTGACTTGGTTGTCTGTCGAGTCTCAATCTTATCAAACTTATACCGCTAACGGTGAGATGCAAGCCCTAGTGAGCGTATTCGGTTGCCTAAGAGGGTCTTCCCCGAGTCTTTGAATAACATGATGGTTCCGGATTTGATTTCATTATGATCTTATCATTATTTATCGAATTGCCTATCTATTCTTATCGTAACTCACATGTATATCTATATATGCATGATTTTACTTTTGTATTTCCTTATATGTACGTTTAATGTGATATGGCTGGGAGAACCCGGAGTTACTCCCTACTGACTGTGGCATTCATGTTTTTCATGAATGAACGGGTTGCTTGCATGGATGACTTTTTGGATATGATATTTTGGGGTTCGGGTGTGAGCTAGCGGGCGTTGGTCCCTGGAAGTTTTCACCTCTAGACGATATTAGCTAGTTTTGCTAAACACTTGTTCTTTGCTAACATTTTAAGAGACCCCGTCTCTTTGTTATATTTCCGTATTTTAATTTGTAATATTTTGACACACCTCGTGTTATATATCTTGCATGTTTAAAGGTTTTTAAAATACCGTATTTCCGCATATTATTTCACATGCTTGTATGTTTTATATTTCCGCATTCGCGAGGGTTGTCGCAGTTGGTATCAGAGCTTTGATCGCTCCCGACGCACACACGTGAACCCTAACTTAAACTACTTGACCTTAAAATAATAAATGAGAGTTGGGTAGAAGTTATGGACTTTATTTGGTAGTCTATTTGTTTATGCTAATTGATAGGAGTAACTTAATTTGTTTTTGTTTCTTATGAAGATGGTTAGACCATGATTAGCTGAGAATGTTATGATGGAAGCTCTTACTCAAGTGCTGAAAAATCAGCAAGATGCCGCTCTAGCTAATGCCAACAAAGTTCCCCCTAGAAGGGAAGATAACCATCAAGGTGGCTATGCATGGGTAGCCGGACAAATTGCAAGGAGTAAGATCGTACTCTATGGTGGAGAGCCGGATCCGACGGAGTTATCCGATTGGTTCCGTGAGATGGAGAAACAATTCGATCTATACCAAGTCCGAGAAGAGGACAAGGTTAGGATTAGGATCGCAAAGCACTTTCTGGTGAGGGAAGCCGACAACTGGTGGGCTATCACAAGTGCCACCGCAACTCTTGAAGAGGACTTTAACTGGGCTTGCTTCAAAGCTCTTGTGGAGGGTAGGTTTTACCCTAAAAAGCTTAAACAGCAAAGGCTTAAAGAGTTCATTGACTTTAAGCAAGGCAACCTATCAGCTCAAGAGTTTACTACGGAGTTTAATAAGCTCGCTCATTTTGCGCCGAGGCTTATCCGTGATGATGAAGACCGTGCATTCTATTACCGTAACAAGTTGAATGCCGTTCTTCAAAGTAAAGTGAGAAGGGGTACCGCGTCCTTTGGAGATCTCTACGATGATGCCTTGTGGGCCGAAAATTCAATGAAGGCTATTAGGGATGAAGCTTTAATGAATAATCCCTCTCCTTCTTATGCTCCTAGGCCGAATGCTTTTGGGAAGAGACTGTTTATTCCGTCTCCTTCTAATTCTTATGCTAGCAAGAGGAGATTCAATCCTCCTTCCAATGCTTATTCAAGGAATCCTGCTCCTTTTATTCCTAGAGCTACTTCAAATGTGGCTCATAGGCCTTATGCTCCTCAAGCTCAAGGTCGTCAATGTAATCGGTGTAGACAACCATACCATCCTGGTGTGCCATGTTCCAACCGAGCCTACATTTGCTTCTTTTGTAAGAAGGGTGGTCATCGTTACGAAGATTGCCCCGATCGAAAGTTGCCCCCTCCTCCTCCTAAATCTACGGGTTCAATCTTTGTCATGAGCCGCGCTGAGGATGACGCTCATCCCGAGATCATTACGGGTATGTTCTCAATTTTAGAGCAACCGTGTCTTATTTTATTTGATACCGGTGCTTCAATGTCTTTTGTGTCGTCAACCTATGCTAGTAAATTATCTATCAAGCCTACATCTAGTGAGGATACTCCCATATCCTTGCCATCCGGAGATATTATCTCTTGTTCAACCCTTTATCCAAATGTACCTATATCTATTTCGGGTTCTATTTTTCCCGCGAATCTCCTTAAGTTTCCTCTAGGAGAGTTTGATATTATTTTAGGTATAGATTGGCTAGCTATGTATCATGCTAGGTTCGAGTGTCGTGATCAAAAGATTTTCTTAAAGAGTCCTTTAGGTGTTAGAATAACCTATAAGGGATCTCATCCCCGTAAAGTTGTGTCTTTAATTTCCGCTATGAAATTGGTAAGTATGGTTAGGAAAGGTCATCAAGCATTCTTGTGTGTTGTGACTTCTTCAAATACCTCTTTGCCAAGTATTGAAGATGTGCCTATTGTTCGAGAATTCATTGATGTATTCCCCGAAGAATTGCCCGGGATTCCTCCCGAGAGAGATGTTGAATTCTCTATTGATCTTGTTCCTAGTTCTGGTCCAATTGCCAAAGCTCCTTATCGTATGGCTCCGTCTGAATTGAAAGAATTAAGGAAGCAGTTGGATGATATGATCGAAAAGGGTTTTATTAGACCAAGTGCCTCGCCTTGGGGTGCTCCTGTTCTTTTTGTGAAGAAGAAGGATGGTTCTATGAGGTTGTGTATCGATTATCGTGAATTGAATCGGATTACAATCAAGAATAAGTATCATTTACCAAGAATTGAAGATTTGTTTGATCAATTAAAAGGTGCTTCTACTTTTTCGAAGATTGATTTGAGGTCCGGTTATCATCAAATTCCGGTTAGAGATGTTGATATTCCAAAGACCGCTTTTAGTACGAGGTATGGTCATTATGAATTCAAGGTAATGCCATTTGGATTGACGAATGCTCCCGCTATCTTTATGGATCAAATGAACCGCACATTTAGTGAGTATCTTGACAAGTGTGTGGTGGTATTCATTGATGATATTCTTATTTTCTCCAAGTCCGAAGATGAGCATGCTATTCATTTGAGGATTATTTTGGGTGTCCTACGTCGACAGAAGTGGTATGCTAAGTTCTCTAAGTGTGAGTTCTGGCTACCTAAAGTGTCCTTTCTTGGGCATGTGATTTCGAAAGAAGGTGTAATGGTGGATCCTTCAAAAATTGAGGCCGTTGTTGATTGGAAGAGTCCGACTGACATTAGAGAGATTCGAAGTTTCCTTGGTTTAGCTGGTTATTATCGAAGATTTGTCAAGGATTTCTCTAAGCTTGCTAGACCGATGACTCAGTTATTGAAGAAGGAAACCAAATTTCTATGGAATGAAGCTTGTGAAGCAGCGTTTCAAGAGTTAAAGATGAGGTTAACTACCGCTCCGGTGTTGACTTTGCCTGAAGATGGAGTAGACTTTGATGTCTATTGTGATGCTTCAAAAATGGGATTAGGTTGTGTTCTTATGCAAATAGGAAGGTGGTGCCTTATGCTTCAAGGCAGTTGAGAGTTCATGAAGTGAACTATCCTACTCATGATTTAGAATTGGCCGCTGTTGTTCATGCTTTGAAAGTGTGGAGACATTATTTAATTGGAGTTCATTGTCGTATCTTCACCGATCACAAGAATTTGAAGTACATATTTACTCAAAAAGAGTTGAATATGAGGCAAAGGAGATGGTTGGAGTTGGTGAACGATTATGATTTTGAGTTATTGTATCATGAAGGGAAGGCTAATGTTGTTGCAGATGCTCTTAGTAGGAAAGCTTCTCATGCTTCTCATGCTTTGCATGTATTACTTGTTGATCGTTGTGCCGAGTTTCGAAGGTTGAGTTTGGAATTCGCAGAGCGTGGATTTGTTCATGTTGGTGCTATGATTGCCGAGCCTGTTTTTCTACGTGAGATCCGTGAGAGCCAAGTTGATGATCTTACCTACAAGTCTATCCAAGCCAAGATTCTTGAAGGTAAAGGTAAAGATTTCAAGTTTGATAATGAAGGTGTTCTTCGTTTCTATGGTCGTTTATTTGTTCCTAATGCTCTTAATTTGAGGAAGCGAGTTCTTGATGAAGCTCATCTTTCCTCGTATTCTATTCACCCCGGTGGTGATAAGATGTACAAAGACTTGAAGTTGCAGTTTTGGTGGCCGAACTTGAAGGGTGATGTTGTTTCTTATGTTGGAAGATGTTTGACTTGCCAACAAGTGAAGATTGAACACAAGAGACCGGGTGGATTGCTACAACCGTTGGAGATTCCGCTATGGAAGTGGGAATCTATTTCTATGGACTTTGTTATGGCTTTACCGAAGACCGTTGGAGGTAAAGATGCCGTTTGGGTTGTTGTTGATCGATTGACCAAGTGTGCTAGATTTATTCCGATCAAAGAAACTTGGAATTTGGACCGATTAGCAAAAGCTTATGTGGATGAAATTGTTAGATACCATGGTGTTCCTTTGGAGATTATATCCGACCGAGATCCGAGATTCTGTTCGAGATTTTGGAAAGCTTTGCAAGAGGCCATGGGTAGTAAGTTGTTGATGAGTACTGCTTTTCATGCCGCTACGGATGGTCAGACTGAGAGGACTATTCAGACTTTAGAAGACTTGCTTAGGGCTTGTTCTCTTGACTTTCAGTCTAGTTGGGAAAAGAGCTTACCGTTGGTGGAGTTTTCTTACAACAATAGCTATCATGCATCTATCAAGATGGCTCCATATGAAGCTCTTTATGGAAGAAAATGTCGGAGTCCTATTTGTTGGAATCAATTGAGTGACAATCGTGATTTAGGCCCTGATGTTCTTGTTGAAACCATTGATAATGTGAAGGTCATTCGAGATCGAATGAAAGCCGCTCAAGACCGTCAAAAGTCTTATGCCGATATTCGAAGAAGGCCGTTAGAATTTGAAGTGGGTGATAAAGTGTTCTTGAAGGTGTCTCCTATGAAGGGTGTTAAAAGGTTTGGTGTTAAGGGTAAATTGAGCCCGAAATACATTGGACCCTTTGATATTGTGGAAAGGATGGGTGCCGTTGCTTATAAGTTGGATTTGCCGCCGAATTTGGCTAAGGTTCATAATGTTTTTCATGTTTCTCAATTGAGAAAGTATGTTAGTGATCCGAGCCATGTATTTCAAAAGGAATTGCCCGAGCTTGAACCGAATTTATCTTTTGAAGAGAAGTCGATCCGTATCCTAGATCGTAAGGATAGGAAGTTGAGGAGTAAAGTAGTTCCGTTGGTGAAAATCTTGTGGAGAAGTGCAAATGTCGAAGAAGAGACTTGGGAAACCGAAGCTTCTATGCGTAGTAAATATCCGAGTCTTTTCGAGTAAGGTAATTTCTATTGTTCCTCAAGTTTCGAGGGCGAAACTTTTTAAAATGTGGGGTGATTGTAACACCCGGAAATGTACCCTATTTTTCTAGTAGAAATATTACGAAATCTTTTCAGCAAATTTAAGTTTTAAATTAGCTTTTTATGTTTCGAGTCGAATTTAGAATTTCCGAGTTCGTTTTTGGAATTTCCGCGAGATTCCATGAAAATCCCGTCTTAAGTCGAGTTTGACTTTTCTTGACTTTTGAGTCGAGTTTGACTTTCTTGACTTTGGAAACCGTCTTTGACTTTTTCCTTCATAACTCACACAACTCCCTCCTTAACCTAATATTTCATTCAACACAAAATCAAACACAAGCTTTCTTCCTCTCTAAGAAATCTCAACTTTCCCTCTTTGATATCGATCTTAGAATTGTCGTAACTTCTTCGTTACTTGATAGAATTTACGTAAGTTCGTCTCATTCTTCTTCCCTAACCTTCCTCTATCCGTATTGATATTAAAAGTATCGTCTTTCTCGCTTTTCAATCTTTCCGTCTTTCTCAAGATGAACTTTATTCATCTTTTTACGATCTATTTGTAGGTGGTGACCTCCAAGATCCCGACAAAGACTATTTCCTAATAGAAGAGGAGCTTGACGATTAGTAGAGACGCATAAAGGTAACGGTGAAGGGTTACTCGGTATCACTTACGTGTTTTACATGTTTATATGCTAGAAATCGTGTTAGAATACGATTTAGGAAGCCTAGAATTCATGGTATGATTAATGAATGTTGTTATATGATGAATATGGATGATGTATAATGATTGTTGATGATTATTAGAAGTATATTTGAGAATTGAAATGATTTGGAAATGAATTGAAGGCTCTCGGATGAACTGGTGCTCCCTGCCGGTCGACCGGCCGCCGGTCTGCCAACCGGCTGGGAACACATCAGTAACATCTTTGAATTTTTGGGAAAATTTGTATAAGGGGCTCTGTGCCGGTCGACCGGCCGCCGGTCGACTGACCGGCCCTGACCTCATTTCTCTGTTTTTGGGTTTTGCCCTGTGTTCTGAGCCGGCCCACCGGCCACCGGTCCCTTGCCCGGCCTGGAACACGGCTGTGATCTTTTCCTATAATTTCTAAAACTCGTAATTTATAATAGTTCGCATGATCTGTTTATCGTATAATTTTACGTAGTGACTTATAATATTCATGTTTTGGATATATGATATTTTATTCGCTTGTATCACATGTTTCGTGACGGTTTTTGCTATGTCCCACTTTGAGTCGGTTTTTACAAATGATACGGTTTGAGCACGGTTTTGTCTTGTGCTTTGTACTCTCATTCCCTTGGCTACCTTCCCGTTCGTAAGGCTGGAATGTCGGAACGGCGAGGTATCCTACTGCTTAATTGCATGTGTAGTGGGCATACGACGACGTTGTTGGGAGTTGAACGCTATGCGTTGATCGACCCGGCCGTCAAATGTTGTGTACTTGCTAGGTGTGTTATTTGCATGTAGGCGTACCGCAATGTTATGTGCTTGACAGCCGTTTCCGCCTCTTTCGTGAATTGATCTACCGAGAATGTGGGTACTCGGCGTTTTCTTTGTAAGACCGAGTCTTGGGTGCGAAACGTGATCGCATGTCGAACCGGAAAATGTGATTTTGGGATTCTGGCCAGATTTAGACTAGGACCGGGTATTTATTATCGTCGTCCTACCAGGAGGAAATTAGTCTACATAGGCGAAATGTAAGCATCGCGTATGAGTTCAGGGAAATGTGATCCCGTGGATGCCTGTTAATCATACTTGTCATGTACACGGTGCTAGTGCGTTTCATTTACCGTGAGAGTTGTCATCTTGTGTCGTTCTTGAATGCGTGATTTCATGACATTATTCATGGTCATTGCATGATTGGACACCGTCAATGTCTTGGTTCGTGAATGGATGATAATATGTTGGATTTATGTGATCATCGCATGACTTGACTTGGTTTGTCTGTCGAGTCTCAATCTTATCAATCTTATACCGCTAACGGTGAGATGCAAGCCCTAGTGAGCGTATTCGGTTGCCTAAGAGTGTCTTCCCCGAGTCTTTGAATAACATGATGGATTCGGATTTGATTTCCATATGATCTTATTATTATATCTCGTATTGCCTATATATTCTTATTGTATCTCGCATGGATATCTATATATGCATGACTTTACTTTCGTATTTCCTTATATGTACGTTTGATGTGATATGGCTGGGAGAACCCGGAGTTACTCCCCACTGACTGTGGCATTCATGTTTTTCATGGATGAACAGGTTGCTTGCTTTGGATGACTTTTTGGATACGAGATTTTGGGGTTCGGGTGTGAGCTAGCGGGCGTTGTCCCTGGAAGTTCACCTCTAGACGAATTTAGCTAGTTTTGTTAAACACTTGTTCTTTGCTAACATTTTAAGAGACCCCCGTCTCTTTGTTGTATATTCCCGTATTTAGTTTGTAACATTTTGACACACCTCGTGTTATATATATCTTGCATGTTTAAAGGTTTTTAAAATACCGTATTTCCGCATATTATTTCACATGCTCGTATGTTTTATATTTCCGCATTCGCGAGGGTTGTCACACTTGGTCCCTTTGAATTAGGCCTATAAGACTTCTTCTTATTCCCTTTAGTCTGGACCCTTTCTCTGTAATATCCACCCTTTATGGACCCGTTGACCAACCTTTGACCTTGCGTAATTCCTCGTGGGGTTGGGATAATGAACCTTGTACTAATCAACTTGGAGTACTCGACCTAGTAGAGTACACTCGGTCGAGTGTGGGTGACACTTGACCGAGTGCAGCGTACTCGGCCAAGTGTTTTCGACACTCAGTCGAGTGCCAAGGATCTAGACGTGTTACTTATATAACACGCGGAAGTTGTGACGTGAATCATTTATCTAGAAAATCATTTCTCATTCCTCTAAAACCTGAACCTAACTCTCCTTCTTTTTCCCCAACCTTACCTCCATTGTGACCTAATGAATCCACCACCTAGTAGACCAGCATGGAAGCGGGGTGACGAGTTGAGATCTGACTCAATGATGGATGAATAATCTAGTCAGGTAAGTAACTTCCCTTATAATTGGTATTGACCTTCGTAACCATAGTTGTTATAGAAGTTACACCATTGCTTGTAGGTTTGGAATGACAGTTTTATGTACTTGAATGTGACGGTCGGCGGCTTCGTGCGTAATTACTACAGGTAGGGTTTCCCTACTCAGTACTTTTTCACATTGATGATTGATTGTTGATGATAATTATGATATTGATTGTTGGTGATGATTGATTGCTGATGATGATGATGAGTATGATATTGGTTATGATGATTGTGATTGAGATTGTGGACCATACGGGAGATGGTTCCACCCCCAGGTTTCACCTCTTGTGACTCCCGTCACAAGGGGGATGTGCACATTAATGAGTCGGGTTACGCTCGTTGCGATGAGCGGGATTGTAATGTCCAATGCTGCCGTCTGGCATTAGTAAGGGTGCGTATCCTGTTGCGATGAGAACCCGACTACTTGTTGCGATGAGAGCCACATTGGTTATCGGAGTTTGGAGATGGTGATGAATGATGATGGTATATTCACTACAAGAATTCTTGTTTCGGGTGACTATTAAAAGGCGACTGATTAATATAGTTGATAAATTGGCGAATGAAAAAGGATTCGGGCGACTGAAAGTAGTCGCCAATTTGGCGACTACATAATTTTAAAATAATCGTAGCACATTGATGATTGATTAGTGTTGATAATTATGATATTGATTGTTGGTGATGATTGATTGTTGATGATGATGATGAGTAGGATATTGGTTATGATGATTATGATTGAGATTTGGACCATATTCGGGAGATGATTCCACCCCCAGGTTTCGCCTCTTGTGACTCCCGTCACAAGGGGGATGTGGGTGATGTTGATGATGATGACGACGATGTGAGGATGATGAGGAGAACGATGGATATGATGATTAATTTGGTATAGATATATATTATATGTTGTTATTATTTTTTTTTTTTTATGTTTTTGTTATGTCTTTATTTTTTTTATATTATTAACACTAACAATTTAATTTGTGTAATTGTAGATGGCCTGGCAGGAGGTCGAGGTATACATCGAGGCGGCAGTTCTAACCGACGCCTTAGTATTTCTTCGGTCGATGAGGAGGAGACAAAGTTTGAGGAGCCGGAGGTCGAGGAGTCGACCAAAGACGATGAGTCATGTGACCAGGGATTGGAGATCCAGTACAGTGCGGACGGGAAGATGATACTTGATCCAGCGGGTCTTTAGTAAGACAATATCTTTGTTATTTTATAATAATTATTCTAAAATTATTAACATAACTGCATACTTGTACTTAACATATTGTATTTCAGGTTTACGGCTGAAGCGGTTGTACGAGGTTGTTCTGCTAGTACAAAGCAGAAGATGACGGGGGCTGCTCCTACTTGTTGGCCAAATGCTACGCCTGAACAAAAAGAGGAATGGTTCAATATCTTTCGAGTATGTTTTTGTATATATTTTGTACTGTTATATTATTCCAATTTTCAATTAATAATTTATTTTACTATTACTTTATTTATTTTTGTACAAAAAAATTGATTGGCCCGCTGGATTAGAGCATATAATACGTAGTAGGTACAATGATACATGCACAAGACGGTTAAAGGACAACATGTATAAGACTGTCCAGAGGAAAAAGGAGCCGTAACATATAGGAGAGGTATTTATTAATTAATTTTGTTATTTGTATTTAGTTATAATTTAATACAATTTTATCATCTTTTATAATACTATTTTAGATTGTAGGTGGTGCATATGAAGCAATGTTGAAGCATCGTGAAAGCCCCGAGTTTAAGGCTAAGTCAACCCAAGCAAACTCAACAATAGGGGAGGAAATAAAGATAAAGCGGTTGAGCCTTCTCATCACAGGGAATCTCAATCTTTCTTTAACCGAGTTTTGGGCGTAAGTTTACATATTAATATCATATATTACATAGGTGAAAATTATAACTTAAGACCATTTATTAAAAGCTTCTTATACGTGTCTTTTTTCTTTTAGAAGAGTAAGAATAAAAAAGATAAGATGGTCACGGCTCCGGAGCTCTTCCTTGATAGCCATTCTAGACTTGAAAACGGAATAAGGTTCTTCATTAAGCCGAAAGACGAGGAGTTATATTTAAGTTTCAAACAATTTTATATTTATACACATAAGCTCATTTTTGTGAATGTATATCTTATTTTGTAGCCATTTCCAATCATAATGTTTTTATTTTGTAGGATGGCTTTTTGCGTGAGAAAGAGAAGAATCTTGATAGCCCCGATAATGAGATTTGGTTTGACTTGGTTGAAGGGTTCAAGAAGGGATCCGTGTATGGACTCGGAAGCGCTCCAAGAGGTATTCTACAAAGCTCCAAGTGCGAGAATGCCTTCAAGCTCGAAATAAAATTACGCGCCGAGAGTCGTAAATAAACTACAAGCCGAGCTAGATGCGGAAAGGAGAAAAAACGCCGAAAGGGATGAAGAAGTTCGGCAACTAAAGGAAAAATTTATCGCCATGGAAACCTTCTTCGCGTCATGCAAACAGGGTTTGCGTCCCTTTTTCCGAGATCCTAGATATCCCAATGGAGGAGGTGGTTTGGCAGCGGGAGTTGGCTTCACTATCACTTGATTTAGGTCCCCCTTTCCCAAGCCCTAAAAACATGATGTTAGTCATCATTGGAAACTTTTTTAATTAGAATGTTAAAACTTGGCTTCATTCTCATTTTCAAGACTTGTAAACTTGGATTGATTCTCATTTTATATATGAGAGTGTTGGTTTTTTTTATGTGGTTTGTGGGTGTTTGCATTGTGATTGTTTTTTTTATTGTAGCAAAGATTCGTGCATGGTAGTAATGAAATGGCATAACCAAAAATAGTTTTTTTTTTTCAAAAAATAGCAGCGGTTTTGAGGGCTGAAATGTATATTTAGCGACTAAAACCAGTCGCCAAAACAGAGTTCCCAAACCAGTAGCTACTGACCTGTAATTGACATGGCGAATGACTCGCCAAAACAGAGTACTAAAATCAGTCGCCAAAACAAAGTACCCAAATCAGTCCCAATTTAGTGACGCCAATTTGGCGACTTATTTCAGTCGCCATTTTCTAATGTTGGAGACGGCTTTGTCAGTCGCCAAATTTGGCGGTGATTGAAATCTGTCGCGCGGATTCCATTAGGCGACCAAA
>JAIUZE010005777.1:0-15949 GCA_022085475.1 Heliosperma pusillum
ACTATGTAGCTTGATTTTAGATTTAGAATAGAACTTAGTCTTCTGTGTCTAATTTAGCGAATCCGAGTCCGTATTCGGACTCCATACGAAATTATGGGTGGGCTACACTTTAGTCCATGTGTTGGGCCATTTTCTCAATCACCACTCACCCAACCTAACCCTTACCCAACCCATTTTTCCACTCAAGTTTTCAGCACTATTCACCTTCTTCCACCTCCCTCAAACACTCTAAACCCTAGCCTCCATCACCATTGTTGAACATTCAACCTTTCCCACTTACATCCTACCATAACTCCCTCATTTCTCATCCAAATTAACTAATTCTTAGCCTATTCTCTCTCTTTTCTTCTCCTCTTTCTAGTAAGGTAAGAAAAGTCTAGTCTTTCTCATTTTCGTTTTCTCATCTTTTTCCCAAGATGAAAATGTTCATCTTTTGTATCAAATTTGTAGGAGGAGACCTCCAAGATCCGGACCAAGACTATTTTCTAGTAGAGGAAGAACAAGAGGATTATTGAAGACGCAAAAAGGTAACGGTGAAGGGTTACTCGATATCAATTTACGTTTTTATGCTTTATTTGTGGTTTTAATTTAGAAAGATGTAACCTTTGCTATGAATTCTATGAGAATCCTACTTGTTGCCTTTCATGTGTGTGAATTCCACCATTTATGTCTTCTTTTACTAATCTTATGCTAAGTAGTGTTCTAGTGGCTAATTATGCTAATTAAGTATGTTGGAACTTGTATTGAGCATTAAATGTGTGTGGGTTTTGCTTTAAATGATGCTTATGCAATGATTGGTGATAATGGATGAACATTTAATGTGGATTTGATGCTATCAAATGTTGTTGAAATTAATTGGGAAGTAATTAGATTGAATGTTGGTTGTTGTTAGTTGATAATTGCTATGAGAATTGATGATTTGTGATGATAGATGATATTTGTGTTATGCCTTAGTGAAAATTGTGAAATTCGTGTATTTCGTGCTCGAGAATGAACGCTTGCAGCGTTCCCTGGACGCTGGCAGCGTCGTAGGACGCTTGCAGCGTCGTCCTGCGCTGGCAGCGTTACTCGCTGCCAAATTCCCAAAGTCGACTGTAGTTTTCCGGCACTGACCTCGTTTTGTAAAATGATCATATCTCCTGAAATCCCGTTGGAACCGTAAGGGGATAAGCTATCACCTCCATTTGGAATTTCTGCATTTGAATGTCTAGAACTCTAGTTATGACCGTTTGAAGTGGACCCTTGTTTTAGTTGGTTTCCAAACACGTTGTGTTGGAGAGGGGATTTATGTTTCTTATTCATTATACTTCCTAAACTTGTTCTAATGCTTATGTATCATGTATTGATTCATTTTTATCATAGTTAAATTTATATAATTCCCTATTCTCATGTTGGTGACGTTTGTTTTAGATGTGTCCCCTCTTGAGTCGGTCCTACATTATGTTTTCTTTTGAGCACTACTTGTTGAGTGCTTTGAACTCTCATTTCCCGGCTACACCTTATCCTTGTTAGACTGGAATGTCGGAGCGATGGGGTGTATCCTTGATGCTTGTATGCATGTTAGTGGGGATATGACGACGTTGTTGGGAGGCGAACGCAATGCGTTGATCGACCCGGCCGTCAAATGTTGTATCCTTGCGAGGTGGTGTCATTGCATGTAGCGTACTAGCTTAACTTTTGACTATATATCTCTTTGTCCGCCTCTGTCGTTGGCCGTACTGCCGGATTTGGGGTACTCGGCTTCTGTGTTTGACCGAGTCTTGGATGTGTGCACATCTAGCCACATGTCGAATCGAGTACACGTCTTGTCTCGAGAGTCTGGCCAGGTTTAGAATAGGACCGCATTATTATTGTCGTCCTACCGGGAGGATTAGAGTCTTCCATATACGAAACGTTTATCGTGTATGGGTTCAGGGTAACGTTTATCCTGTGGACTTTCATTGACTTGTCTTGCTACTTGCTAGTGCGTGTCATTTACCGTGAGAGTGTGTATGCTTATATTTGATCGTATGATGGATTGTATGTTTGATTGACTTGGATACCTATGATTGGTTTGTTTGTCGAGTATCAAACCTTCTCAAACATAAGTCGCTAATGGTGAGATGCAAGCCCTTAGTGTTCTATATGGTTGCCAAGGGGAGTCTTCCCCCGAGTCTTGTATTGATGATGATGATGTTGATGATGGTTTCCCTTACTCGTATATTGCTATTATCTCAAGGTATTCTCATTTTTGGCATGACATATATGTTTACATGACTATGTGTTTACTTATGTACGTTTTGATGTGATATGGCTGGGAGAACCAGGAGTTACTCCCCCACTAACTGTGGCATTCATGTTTCATGAATGTACAGGTACAGGTCGGTGCTACATGGGGTTGAGACTTGCGTGAGCTAGCGAGCGTCGTTTACGATGATTACCTATTACCGCTTAGACTCTCTTATCTTTAGACTTATTGTATATTTTTGGGACCGTTGTCTCCCTTGTAGTAATCTGTCGACCCCTTTCGACACTACTACTTAGTTGTTTATGTTGGATTTTAGCTTTTTATGATCTTTGCGAATCTTACCTTAAAAAGTTTTAAAAATTCTCTAATTTCCGCTGCTAGTTACTTGTTTACCTTTATGCTTTCGCGAGGGTTGTCACAGTTGGTATCAGAGACTATGACGCTCCCAACGCACACACGTGAACCCTAAACTTAAATTACTTGACCTTAAAATAATAAATGAGAGATGGGTAGAAATTAAGGACTTTATTTGGTAGTCTCTTCGTTTATGCTAAGTGTTAGGACTAACCTTGATTTGTTTTGTCTCTCATGAAGATGGTTAGACCCCGACTAGTAGAGAATGTCATTCTAGAGGCTCTCACTCAAGTCCTACGAAACCAACAAGATGCGGCTCATGCTCAAGCTAACCAAGCCCCTCCTCTTAGAGAAGATCATCACCAAGGAGGCCATGCTTGGGTGGCTAGTCAAATTTCTCGGAGCAAGACCAAACCTTATGGAGGAGAACCGGACCCTACCGAGCTCTCGGAGTGGTTCCGGGAGATGGAAAAGCAATTTGACTTGTATCAAGTCCGGGAAGAAGACAAAGTATGAATTGCTAAACACTTTCTTGTGAGAGAAGCTGACAACTGGTGGTCGATTACTAGTCCCACTGCTACTCTTGAAGCCAACTTTAATTGGGAACGTTTCAAGACTCTTGTTGAAGATCGATTCTACCCCAAAGAACTCAAACAACAAAGACTCAAAGAATTCATCGATTTCAAACAAGGTGATTTGACGGTTCAAGACTTCACTACTCAATTCAACAAGCTTGCTCATTTCGCACCAAGGCTCATCAAGGATGATGAAGACCGAGCCTTTTACTATCGTAATAAGCTAAGTGCTTTGCTCCAAAGCAAAGTAAGGAGAAATTCCACCTCTTTTGGAGAATTGTATGATGATGCTCTTTGGGCCGAGAACTCTATGAAGGCCATCAAGGATGAAGCAAAGATGAAGAGTCCCCCTCCTTCCTTCTCACCTAAGCCAAACTTCTACGGCAAAAGGTCGTTTACTCCCTCTTCCTCCAATGCTTATGCCAACAAACGAAGATTCGGCCCTCCCCCGAATGCTAATGCAAGGGCTCTCACTCCTCTCTTGCCTCAAGCTACTTCCAATGTGGCTCCTAGACCTTACGCTCCCCCTCAAGCTCAAGTTCAAGGAAGAATTTGAGACGGTTGTAAGAGACCCGCTCACCCCGGAGTTGGATGCCATGGTAGACCCTTCATTTGCTACTTTTGCAAGAAGACGGGTCACCGTTTCCGTGATTGCCCCGATCGGAAGTTGCCCATTCCAAATGCTAAGCCCAAGGGATCTATCTATGTTCTAAGCCGAGCCGAAGCCGATGCTCATCCGGAGATAATCACGGGTATGTTCTCAATCTTAGGACAACCGTGCCTCATTTTATTTGACACCGGCGCATCCATGTCTATTGTGTCTTCAACTTATGTTGATAAATTAGCTATCGAGCCTACTTCTAGTGAGGATACTCCCATATCCTTACCATCCAGAGAAATTATCTCATGTTCCACTCTTTACCCTAATGTCCCTATCTCTATTGCGGGAACCATCTTTCCCACTAATCTCCTTAAGTTTCCTCTAGGAGAGTTTGATGTAATCCTAGGGATAGATTGGTTAGCATTGTACCATGCTAGATTCGAGTGTAGAGATCAAAAGATTTATTTAAAGAGTCCTCTAGGAGTTAGAATAACCTATAAGGGATCTCATTCCCGAATGGGTGTGTCTTTGATTTCCGCAATGAAGTTGGTGAGTATGGTAAGAAAAGGTCACCAAGCATACTTGTGTATTGTGACTTCTTCGTCTCCCACCTTACCCAAGATTGAAGATGTACCGATAGTGCGAGAATTTGTTGATGTTTTCCCTGAAGACTTGCCCGGGATTCCCCCCGAGCGAGATGTGGAGTTTACAATTTATCTTGTGCCCGGAACCGGACCCATAGCTAAAGCCCCTTACCGCATGGCTCCTACCGAGTTGAAAGAGTTAAGGAAGCAACTTGACAAGATGATTGAGAAGGGTTTCATTAGACCGAGTGCCTCGCCTTGGGGTGCTCCCGTTCTCTTTGTAAAGAAAAAGGATGGGTCCATGAGACTTTGTATTGATTACCGCGAACTGAATCGAGTCACAATCAAGAATAAATACCCCTTGCCAAGGATTAAAGATTTGTTCGACCAGCTAAAGGGCGCTTCTACCTTCTCCAAGATCGACTTGAGATCCGGATACCACCAAATCCCCGTTCGTGATGCCGACATCCCAAAGACCGCTTTTAGTACAAGATACGGTCACTTCGAGTTCAAAGTGATGCCTTTCGGTTTGACTAATGCTCCCGCTATCTTCATGGATCAGATGAACCACACTTTTAGTGAGTATCTCGACAAGTGTGTGGTGGTGTTCATCGACGACATCCTCGTTTTCTCCAAGACCGAAGAAGAGAATGCTATTCATCTTAGGACTATTTTGGGTGTCCTTCGTCGTCAAAGGTGGTTTGCTGTAACACCCGGAAATGTACCCTATTTTTATAGTGAAAATATTTTACGGATACTTTTCAGCGAATTTAAGTTTTAATTTAGAATTTAATGTTTCGAGTCGAATTTAGAATTTCCGAGTTCGTATTTGAAATTTCCGCGAGATTCCATGAGAATCCCGTCTTAAGGCGAGTTTGACTTTTGTTGACTTTTTTCCTTATAAATATCACACTACACTTAACCTATTTTCTCATTCACACAAACACAATCAAACTTACCTTCTTCCTTATGAAACCCTTGCCTCCATAATATTTTCGATCTTAAAATCATCGTAGCTTATTCGTTCTTTGTTGGAATTCACGTAAGTTCGTCTTATTCTTCCCCTCTTAGCTTCCTCTATCCGTATTGGTAATAAAATTACCGTCTTTCTCGCTTTTTAAATTATCCGTCTTTCTCAAGGTGAATGATATTCATCTTTTATTATATAATTGTATGTAGGTGGAGACTAGGAAGGTTTAGAATCGATTAAAGACGCGTAAAGGTAACGGTGAAGGGTTACTCGATATCATTTACGTGTTTTACATGCTTTATATGCTAGAATTCGTATTAGATTACGATTAGTAAGTTTAGGAATTATGTTATGGATGATGATTGTTGTTATTTGATGATTTTTGATGATGAATATTGATTGTTTGATAGTTGATAGAAGTGAATTATGAAAATTGGAAATGATAGAAATGGTGTTGTTGTTCTCGGGTGGACTCGTGCAGTTTCACTGCATTGACCCCTTTTCGTAAACTGATCATATCTCCTTTGTTACTTGCTTGTTTTGGGCTTGTGACCTATCGTTGGAACCGTAAGAGGATAAGCTATCACCTCGACTTTGAATTTCTGTATTGGCATGTCTAGAACTCTAGTTATGACAGTTTGAAGTGAATCCTTGTTTTAGTTAGTTTCCAAACTTGTTGTTTTGAAGAGTTATCTATGTTTCTTATTTATTATGCTTCTTAACCTTGGTCTAATGCTTTTGTATCATGTATTGATTCATGTTTATCATATTTACATTTATATAATGCCATATTCTCATGTTTTGTGACGGTTTTTGGTATGTTCCCACTTTGAGTCGGTTTTTACAAATGATACGGTTTGAGCACTATTTTGTCTTGTGCTTTGTACTCTCATTCCCTTGGCTACCTTCCCGTTCGTAAGGCTGGAATGTCGGAACGGAGAGGTATCCTACTGCTTAAATGCATGTGTTAGTGGGCATACGACGACGTTGTTGGGAGTTGAACGCTATGCGTTGATCGACCCGGCCGTCAAATGTTGTGTACTTGCGAGGTGGTGTTATTTGCATGTAGCGTACCGCTTGTTATGAGGCTTGAGCTCTTTTCCGCCTCTTTCGTGAATTGATCTACCAATTTGGGGTACTACTCCGCGGGCGTCTAGTGTAAAGACCGAGTCTTGGATGCGAAACGTGTATCGCATGTCGAATCGGAACACGTTTATTCCGAGAATCTGGCCAGGTTTAGACTAGGACCGGATATTTATATCGTCGTGCTACCAGGAGGAAATTATTGTACATATACGAAATGTAGCATCGTGTATGAGTTCAGGGAAATGCTTATCCCGTGGATGCCTGTTAATCATACTTGCCATGTACACGATGTTAGTGCGTTTCATTTACCGTGAGAGATGTCGTCTTGTGTCCCCGTTCTTTGAATGCGTGATTTCATGATATTATTCATGGTCATTGCATGATTGGGCACCGTCGTCTTTGAATGCGTGATTTCATGATATTATTCATGGTCATTGCATGATTGGACACCGTCAATGTCTTGGTTCGTGAATGGATGATAATATGTTGGATTTATTGTGATCATCGCATGACTTGACTTGGTTTGTCTGTCGAGTCTCAATCTTATCAATCTTATACCGCTAACGGTGAGATGCAAGCCCTAGTGAGCGTATTCGGTTGCCTAAGAGTGTCTTCCCCGAGTCTTTGTATAACATGATGGATTCGGATTTGTATTCCATATGCTCTTATCATTATATATTGAATTGCCTATCTATCCTTATCGTATCTCACATGTATATCTATATATGCATGATTTTACTTTGTATTTCCTTATATGTACGTTTAATGTGATATGGCTGGGAGAACCCGGAGTTACTCCCCACTGACTGTGGCGTTCATGTTTTTCATGGATGAACAGGTTGCTTGCTTGGTTGACTTTTTGGCTATGATATTTTGGGGTTCGGGTGTGAGCTAGCGGGCGTTGTCCCTAGAAGTTTCACCTCTAGACGATTTTAGCTAGTTTGCTAAACGCTTGTTCTTTGTTAACATTTTGAGAGACTCCGTCTCTTTGTTATTTTCCGCACTTAGTTTGTAATATTTTGACACTCCTCGTTTTATCTATCTTGCATGTATAAAAGTTTTTAAAATACCGTATTTCCGCACATTATTTCACATGCTTGTATGTTTTATATTTCCGCATTCGCGAGGGTTGTCACAACCAATCTATTAGTTTGTTAAACCTCGACCTAGATCGTAAGATATGGAAAGGGTAGAACTTGCAGCCAACAATAGAATTTACTAATTAGAGTGAAAGTTACTTTAGTAATTCTAGGGTGAATAGTAGACCGGAAGGAACTATCCATTACTCTTCAAACCATGTTTATGTTAATCTTTTGATTCTTTCTTTTACCGTCGTTGACCGTGGTAACCCGATATCCTAGCTATTTTTCTTATCATATTTTAATCAACTTTCTTCCTTTATTTCTCTTCCCTTTATTTCTCTTTCCTTCACTACTTGTAGTTTAGATAACAAACAATCAAAACCCCCATTTGTTACTTAGACAGACTATTAATTAGCAAATAGAATTTCTTTAGTCTCCATGTGGATACGATCCCGACTTCCTTTACTGCATTAATTTAGGCCAGTTGGTTATCTTTGATTAGGTGTGCGATTTAGCCTGTCAAATTTTGGCGCCGTTGCCGGGGAGACGGTGATAAATTATTTGTTTAATTTTCGTTTGTCTTATCTCAAGGAACGATAGTTCCTTGAGAGCATTCTCATTTCTTTCCTTTAGTGTTTTTTTATGCCCAGGTGTCCTAGGTCCGAGCTCGTACCATTCGACCCCGAGCCGGAAAAGACTCTTCGTGCTAGACGGAACTTTTGGAAAGAATTACATCAAGTTGAAGACTTGAGTACGCTTGATAGTGTTTCCGCGGATTTTATAGCAGAAACACGGTCCTTTGAAGAGGATACTTCTACTTTTGTTATCACTACTGCAGTCATGCCTAATATAGCCAGCCACTCTAAGCCTACTCTCGACTCTATTCCTAAGGGATTCTCCCTTCCAACAGCAAACAATGGTACTTTCGATATTCGTCCCTCCTATGTTCATTTGGTGGAACGTAATCAGTACGGAGGTGGAGGAAGTGAAGATCCTGGTCAGCATATGAAAACTTTTACGGATTATTGTTCTACTATTCCGCTTACTACTGTGGTGACCACTGATAAGGTGAAAGAGGTATTACTTCCTTTCTCTTTACGGGATAATGCTCGTGAATGGTATCGGTACTTGGACAAAGAACAAGCGGGAATTACAGACTGGAACACACTTGCTCTAGCCTTCTACAAGAGATTCTTCCCTCCTTAACGTAAAAATGCTTTAAGAGGGCAGATTACTAGCTTTAAACAAGTGGCAAGTGAAGATCTAAACGAAGCTTGGACTCATTTCAAGCGGCTTGTTCGCTCCCTTCCGCACCACGGATTTCAGAAATGGTTCCTTTGCAACCAATTTTACAATGGGTTGTTTGATGATCATCGAGTTGTTCTTGATTCCGCTGCCAATGGGAGATTCCAGAAGAATATTGATGATGATAAAGGTTGGAATATCATTGAAGAAATGGCGAGACACATAGCAGAGTATGGGAATCTAAGGGGAGGTGTGCGCAAGGGTAGTGGTGAATCTAGTGCGGTTGTCGCACAACTGGAGGCTATGAATGCTAGATTGGATAGGTTGGAGATGATTCAGGTTCCGGGGGGACAATAGACAGTTAATTCTATGGCTCAACAAACATCTAATTGTGAGAGATGTGGGGATGAGGGGCATTTTGCAGCTGATTGTATGACGGAGAAAGAGCAAGTGCTTGCTTTCCAACAATACAAGCAAAGCGGTCCGTTTTCCAACTTTTACAATGAACGAACTAGGGAACACCCTAATTGCTCGTTGAAAAGTCAGAACGTTTTGAACCCTACCGCAACACAACAACAAGTATATACCCCACCACATCGTAGTCAACAACAAGGTGGTTTCCTTCACCAAAAGGCGCCGTCTTTTCCTCCTCCGAATCCACAACCACCTATTGTACCAACTGAAACTTCAGAACTTAAGTCTGTAAGTTTCTTAAACTCAATATTAGACACTTCTAATATCATTATACATTTAGTTTACTCTTAAACTAAATAGATCTTATGCATGCATAACTAAAAATAAATAAGGAAGAAGAAATTGTTCCTTACATTGATAATAAACGATTTTTGGGCACAAGATTAGGACACCTTTCTAATCTTGTTCTTGAGCTTAAAGATAAGGGATGAACTTCCAAGTTCCAAGTGTAGGAACACTCCAATAAGTTGTACCAAGACAAGCCCTTAATCACTCAACTATTGGATTATAAGTACAATAGATAAGTACCCTTAGAACAAGTATACAACACTCCAATTACTACTCTAGTAATATGATGTTTATACTTCAACACAAGTGTTATGAAACTTCTAAAGTTTCTAAGAATATTGTTGTGATTTATTTTAGTGAGATAAGTAAGTGTTTTCTTCTTAAGATTCACTAGTGAGTAAACAAGAGGAAAACATCCTCTTATCTACCCACCACAAACCGGCACATCCTAGGGAAGGGGGAGCATGCCTCTCCCTTTTTGCCTTATCAAAGTTATAGGGTGGCTATAGGTACTAAGGCTAGGTAATCATATTGTCTAATCATCATTAGCACAACATTTAAAACCTAATCCTTACCCTACCCCATATAACCGCTTTTCTTCACTTAAAATGGGTGTCCATTTTATTTTTGCAATTTGTCATTTGTCACATATGTGACATGTGACATATAACATGTAATTAAGCTTATAAATGTACATTTAACTAATTTAAATGCAATTTCATAACAAATAAATTAGACTTAACATTTTAAGTCACATTTTATAATTACATGTATATAAAATGGTTCATCTCATATTTGGTTAATATAATCTACAACAGTTTGTAATTATAATCGACCAATTTCACTTATCTCAAATGTTTCATAAACATAATGCATTCTTAGTAATATAACAATTATATTACTAAAATGAATCTTATTTAATCATATTACAATAATATATAATTCTCACTTACAATTTAAACTTGGTTCAATTTAAGGGATTAATTAATCTGTATCGCTATACAATTAATTAATGTACATGATTAGGGGATTGTCCTTTAGGTGTGATCTCAAGGGATCAACTGATCACCACCGTCATACGACAGTAACGTCAAACTCAATTGAGCCAATCGTTACCGATTTATGTTGACCAGTTGACTATAATATTCATCATTCCTTTTGTATTCTTATTATTGAGATTTAATTATGTGATCGCACTATTGTTGAGGACACTTATTCCAACAATCTCCCACTTGTCCGAGACAAGTGTGCGTCACCAATTCTCTTGTCCTATTACAATCTCCCACTCAATGCAATGTGTCTTGCAGGTCGTACTTGCATTTGATCATATCAAGAGTGGTTTCCTCGATCTGGAGAGTAACTCTCTGACCAAAATTATCTACCATAGATACTTTCCGAGCGTGGCCACGCATTTTCAGCTTACTCTTCCTCGAGTGGCCTTGAGATTTAAAAAACCCTGACAAGGGGTGGACAATTCCTATCGCACTATTCCCTTCGAATAGCCACAGCTCATCATGACCCAAAAGATGCTCATTTGACCCCAGTTACGAAGGTCGTATAGCATAAATCAAAGTCACTCTGAAACTGTGCCACCTTAGGCGAACAGTCTTTAGTCAAAGAATTAACTCAAAAATAATACTAGTAGCTCTTGCCACGACCAGGCTACAAGAGTTGCCAGAACTCTATAGGCGGTCATTGCCCGACAGATTGTCCCTTACAGTCTGTCTATGTGATCGATTGGTCATCCCTTATGACCCTATGGCACTTTGAACGTGCCATCAATCGCACCAGAATCTAGTCACTTGGTGACGTCACCTGATATAAGCAACTATGGGCCAATGCTATGTTAATCCAGTCCACTTTAATGGAGTCCAAAAATTGTCTCTACAATCCATTTGGATATAACAAAGAACAAAAACGAGTTTATGAAACTCAAACGATAAATGTGATTATCATATATGAACAATCAACACAATGTTATTGCTTCATATCATATAATCTAAAGTTTATTTTGTTCATGACAATTCATGACGATGCAATAAAGGCTTGGGTAGTGAATATACCATATATTCATTTATTCCAACCTTGTGAATTTCTTTTTCATTCCATCCAACGTTATTCCTAATAACATGAATTTATCTACGTACATATCTAGATCTCTATCTAGTGTTGGGCTCTTTAACTTGAAAGATGCTCCCACTCGTTATCATGATAACTGATAGGTATTTAGGTGTAAGGATCTACCATTAGTTCCTTGTATGCCACCGTATCCTCATCATAATGTACTAGGACTCTATTTGTAGAATTTCTAATGATTGACTCTTCAATCCTCCTTTTAGTTATTCGCTTCTTGTATAACAAAAGCACGCCTAGGATTTCGATAAATCCTCATAAGGTTGGATTTATCTAGTGTCACTAAATACCTAGGATTTCGATAAATCCTCCTTTTAGTTTTTAGGATTTCGGCATCCTAGGCTCTGTTTTCGAAAGGAGGGGTGGACTACTCAGGCACCGCTTCCGTTCCTGGAATGCCTTTTCGTGTTCTTCTGTCCACTCAAATTGCTGATTCTTCCTCAGGATATCATAGAAGAGGCGACACTTATCTGAGGACCTTGAGATGAACCGGTTCAAGGCTGCCACTCTCCCTGTCAGCTTTTGCACGTCTTTTGGTTTCTGAGGGGACTCTAGCTGCAATAGTGCTTTTATTTGTTTCGTGCTTGCCTCTATGCCTCTTCGCGTCACCAAGTGCCCTAGGAATTTTCCCGAGGAGACTCTGAAAGTGCACTTCAGGGGGTTTAATTTCATTTCATATTACCTGAGGGTACTGAAGGTGCCTTCGAGATGCTGTACGTGGTCCACTACTTGTTTTTCAACTTCACCACCATGTCATCAATATAGACTTTCATTGTATTTCCTATTTGTTTCTTGAACATCCTTTTTACCAACCTCTGGTAGGTTGACCCTGCGTTCTTGAGCCCAAAAGGCATTACGTTGTAGCAGTACAACCCACGTTCCGACTGGAATGCCGTTTTCTCTTGATCTGCAGGGTGCATCTTGATCTGGTTGTACCCACTCCAGGCATCCAAGAAGGTTAGCATTTCGTGTCCAGCTGTGGCGTCAACCATGGAATCAATATGTGGCAGAAGAACGGATCTTTTGGACATGCTTTATTCAGATCGGTGAAGTCCACGCACACCCTCCTTCCACTTATTGTTTTTCTTTGGGACCCCCACCACATTTGAGAGCCACTATGGATATCTTACTTCTCGGATCTTTCATGCTGCCAGCAGGTTATCTACCTCCAGATTGATCATTTGGTTCCTTTCTAGAGCGAATTTCCTTCTTCTCTGCTGGACCGGGCTGTAGCTAGGGTCCACATTAAGTCGATGGGTTATTATGCTGGGGTCTATGCCCACCATGTCGTCATGTGACTCGGCAAAGCTGTCTGCGTTCCTCCTTAGTAGCTCAAGTAGTCTTTCTCGTGTCTGACCAGTGCAGTATGATCCTACCAGTACGCTCCGCTCTGGGTGCATCATGTCCAATGTATTCTGATCAAGTTCTTCCTATGGGGGTTCCACATACTTCTCATGGACATGCTGGCTCTTTAAATGCTATGCTGGCGGGCTGCATTCTGCATCAGTGCATCCTTGTAACAGCCTCTGGCCTCTTCTTGATCTCCTCGTACCTCCTGTACTCCCCACGGTGTTGGGAACTTTAAGCACTGGTGGTACGTCAAGGGAATTGCTCTCATTTCATGGATCCAGGGCCTGCCAAGGATAACATTGTAAGTAGATCGACCATCAATAACTAAATATATTACTTGCTTATTAATTCCTCCAGCAAAAGTAGGAATAACTATTTCCCCTAGTGATCTCATGGTTTCACCACTGAATCCCACAAGGTGGACTGCCCTGTTGGTCAAGTCCTTCTCAGTGAGCCCCATATTCTTGAGGGTGCTCAACATGAGGAGGTTCACTAAACTCCTAGTGTCTACCAGGATCTTCTGTAAGTTTCTTAAACTCGATATTAGACACTTCTAATATCATTTTACAATTAGTTTACTCTTAAACTAAATAAATCTTATGCATGCATAACAAAAGATAAGGAAAGAACAATTTCTTACATTGATTATGAAGTAATATGGGCACAATATTTGAACTCCTTTCAAATATTGTTCTTGAGCTAGTAATATGAGGATGATCTTTCAAGTTTCAAAGTAGAAACTCTCCAATTAGTAGCACCCAAGACAACCCTTAATCTCTACAAAATACTACACTAGTATAAAATGTAGTCTCCCTTAAATTAAATCTAATAACCTCTTATTACTACACTAGTAATGTTATTAGAAATATGAACTTCAAGTTTTAGTACTTCTTAAGTTTTAGTGAGAAGGTAGAGAAAAATTAGAGAGATAAGTGAGTTTGCATGAGTGAATATAAATGAAAATGGAGTGCTCAATATAAGAGGAAAAAATCCTCTTGTTGATGCATGTGGCATCCGGCCACCACCCACACCACATGGGTGGAGTGTTGTCTTTTAATTTTTGTTCTTAACAATGCAAATAGGTTGAGTGTTTAGGTCTAAATTGTCATGATTATGTTTAATTCTCAATTAGAACAATAATCAACACCTAAACTCTACCCTACCCCATCCAAAACCGGTGCACCCATTAACAAGGGTGTCCATTTTATTTTTTTGCAATTTGTCATGTGTCACAAGTGTGACATGTGACATGTAACATGTAATTTAGCTTACAAATGTGCATTTAACCAATTTTAATGCAATTTCATAACAAATAATTAGACTTAACATTTTAAGTCACATTTAATAATTACATGTAAATAAAATGGGTCATCTCATATTTGGTTAATATAATCTACAACAGTTTGTAATTATAATCGACCAATTTCACTTATCTCAAATGTTTCATAAACATAATGCATTCTTAGTAATATAACAATTAAATTACCAAAATGAATCTTATTTAATTATATTACAATAAGATATAATTCTCACTTTAAAACTGTTCAAATTAAGGGATTAATTAATCTGTATCACTATACAATTAATTAATGTACATGATTTGGGGATTGTCCTTTAGGTGTGACCTCAAGGGATCAACTGATCACCACCATCATACGACAATAACGTCAAACTCAATTGAGCCAATCGTTACCGCTTTATGTTGACCAGTTGACTATAATATTCATCATCCCTTTTGTATTCTTATTATCGAGATTTAATTATGTGATCGCACTATTGTTGAGGACACTTACTCCAACATCTTCTTCACCGGACAATTCCCTATTGACAGGGTAATTACTAGTGCATCATATTGTTGTTCTTCTACACCCTGTGCGTCTGGCTCGTCGAAGGAGACTACCGGTAGGTCCATCCTTCTCACCCTGCAGCAGGTCTCGGGCCTTTCTCCCTTTGTTTCTGTAGCATGTCTCTTGGCGGCTGAGTAGGTTAACCCACACAGCTCTGACCCACCTGTGATTACATTGACAATCTTACTATAAAGAGGGGGTGGAGAAGATAGCACCTGATCCGTGGCGTTTATTTTACTGGGTCTACTTCCTTTAAGGAGTAGGTTGTCGAGGTATCATGCTCCGTAGAGATGCTTCACCTCTTTGCGCAAGGCTACACAATCTTCAGTGTTGTGGCCGACGTCATCATGGAAATCACACCTCCTGCTCTGGTCTCTTTTGTCTGGACCCTTGTCTCCAGCTGACTTTTTAGGCCACCTTACCCTTCCACCTTGCTCCTTCAGAGCTTTGAGGAAGCCTGTCATGCTTGTAGAGAACCTATACTCGCTGATCTTTGGGGGCAAGTTTGGGTTGTCTCGCCAGTTAGCCCCTTCTGAAACCTCTTGACGGTTGGCCTGCTGTATGGCTTTGACCTTTCACCCCTCTTTTCGGTTACTGCTATTCTGATACTCCTATCGGTATCGTAGGCGGTTCTTCTAGATTCAACATCCTCCTCTACACGTATTGTTGCCATAACTTTAGACTGCACATCCTCAAACGTGGCACAAGGGTACTTGGTCAGATCCTTGTACAGGTCTAAGTCCTGGTGGAGTCGTTGGCGGAATGCTTCGATGGCTGTAGCTGTAACAACCCGAAAAGTGCCAATTTTTCTAGTAAAAATATTTACTAACACTTTTCAGTAGAACTTAAGTTTTTAAAATAGAAATTTTTGTTCCGAGTCTTATTTTGAAATTCCGCGTTCGTATTTGGAATTTCTGAGAGATTTCATGAAAAGACCGTTTTTAGTCATCTTTGACTTTTCTTGACTTTTAAGTCGTCTTTGACTTTTTTTGACTTTTTAAAAGTCGTCATTGACTTTTCTTGACTTTTAAGTCGTCCTAAACTTTTCTTGACTTTTAAGTCATCTTTGACTTTTCTCGACTTTTAAGTCGACTTTGACTTCCGTTGACTTTTTCCCGACTCGCTTCATAAGT
>JAIUZE010005779.1:0-24871 GCA_022085475.1 Heliosperma pusillum
AAACAAATCAAGGTTAATCCTAACACTTAGCATAAACAAAGAGACTACCATGTAAAGTCCCCCATCTCTCATTTATTATGTCAAGGTCAAGTAATTTAAGTTTAGGGTTCACGTGTGTGCGTCCGGAGCGTTATAAGCTCTGATACCAACTTTGACAACCCTCGCGATAGCGGAAATAAAACATAACAAGCATGCCATTTAAATAGAGCAAAATGAGATTTTTAAAACTTTTTGCATGCCGAAGGAAGAATACGAGGAATGTCAAATAAATACCAACTAAAGTACCAAATACTACAAATAGACATAGTCTCTCAAAACGAAATCAAGCATAAAATTTATTTAGTAAACTAGCTAAGAACGTCTATTGGTGAATGGTCAAGTCCAACGCTCGCTAGCTCACACCCGAACCCAAAAACAAGAAAAGATCCATCCAAGCAACCTGTTCATTCATGAAAAACATGAACGCCACCGTCAGTGGGGAGTAACTCCGGGTTCTCCCAGCCATATCAAATTAAAACGTACATAAGCAAGCACGTACTCATGTAAACAAATATATCATGCCGGATATGAGAATAACAATATATAAGTAAAGAAAACTAGCATCCATCATCATCATGCAAAACAAGACTCGGGGAAGACTCCCATTGGCAACCATATAGAATACTAAGGGCTTGCATCTCACCATTAGCAACTTATGTTTGAGAAAGTTTGAGACTCGACAAAGAAACCAATCATAGGCATCCAAATCAATCAAGTATACCATCCATCATATGATTAAATATAAGCATACACACTCTCACGGTAAATGGCACGCACTAGCATCGTGTACAAGTAGCAAGACAAGTCAATGGAAGTCCACATGATAAGGCGTTTCCCTGAACCACTTACGATAAGGCGTTTCGTATACTCATGACCTAGACAAACATGTCCACGGGGTAAGGCGTTCCCCTGAACCGTGTACGATAAGGCGTTTCGTACACACAAGACTCTATTCCTCCCGGTAGGACGACGATAAAATAATACGGTCCTAGTCTAAATCTGACCAGACTCTCGGGATAATGCATTTCCCGATTCGACATGTGGTATGACGTTCCACATCCGAGACTCGATCACACAAAGACGTCGAGTACCCCAAATTCGGCTAAACCACACGAAAGAGGCGGACAGAGATCTATAGTCAAAATTCAAGCTAGTAAGCTACCTGTAATGACACCACCTCGCAAAGATACAACATTTGACAGACGGGTCGATCAACGCATTGCGTTCACCTCCTAACAACGTCGTCATATCCCCACTAAAACATGCATACAAGCATTAAGGATACACCCCAACGCTCTGACATTCCAGTCTAACGAGGATAAGGTGTTTTCGGGAAATGAGAGTTCAAAGTACTCAACAAGTAGTGCTCAAATCAAATACACAAGGTAGAACTGACTCAAGAGGGGGCATATCAAAACCGTCACAAAACATGTGATATAAGCATATGAGATATCATATATTGTAAACATGAATATTTCATATTATTACGTAAGTTTATACGATAAACAAACCATACAAACTATTACATGTGAAGTCATACGGAAAAGAAATAAGAAAGAATTACAGGGGGGAACAGCCGGTCGGGTGGACCGGTTGCCGGCTACCCGACTGGCACCACAGGGTAACGACTAACAAGAACATTTAATATACAGGGATCCCCGGTCGGTGGGTGTGACCGGCTGCCGGCTACCCGGCTTGGGTCATAGGCTTAATGAAAAATTGGAGAAATGGGGAAGGGCGAGAGTTCCGGCCGGTCGGCTAACTGGGACCCATGCATCAACCAAATTAACAGTTTTCACCAATTTAACATAAGGGGCTCCCAGCCGGTGGGTGTGACTGGCGGCTGGTCGGCCGGCTGGGGCATACATGCACGAAAACGCAACAATCAACAACCAATACTCAAACCCATTTGCTTCTCATTCAATTCTTACAACATTTACTAGCATCAAACCACATTAAATGTACATTAATCATCACCAATCATTGAATAAACATCAATTAAAGCAAACCCAGAAATATTTAATGTCCAACACAATTTCCAAGACATTAAATGAGCATATTTAACCACTTGAACACAACTTAACACATGATTAGTGAAAGAAAACATGAAAGATGAAATTACCACATGTGAAAGAGCAACAAACATATTTCCTCATGAAATTCAAACAAATATTGTATCTTTATTTACTAAAGCTACAATTAAAACATTAAAAGCGTAAAGTGATATCAAGTAACCCTTCACTGTTACCTTTTTGCGACTTCAGTCGTCTTCTAGGTCATCCTCCACGAGATAGTAATCCTTGTCGAGGTCTTGAACGTCTCCACCTACACAAAGGTACAAGAGATGAATAAAATTTATCCTTGAGAAAGATGGAAGTATTGAAAATGAGAAAGATGGTAATTTTATTACCACACAAGGTAGAGGAGGATAAGAGAGAAAGATTAGACTAAAAATCAAGAGATTTGAGTGAGGAATGAGTGAGTTATGTGAAATTTTGTGATGAGGAGGCTATGGCTCAACAATGGTGAGAATAGGGTTTTGGTGATGGTGAGGGTGATCAGGAATAGTGCTGAGATTTGTGAGTGGAAAATGGGTAGGGTATGAGTTAGGTTGGGTGAGTGGAAAATGAGAGAAAGGTCCAACTTTTGGCCCAAGGTGTAACACACACGGAATTCCGAGTAGAGTCAGAATACGGACTCGGATTTGCTAAACTTGACACGGAAAACTAAGTTCTATCCTAAATCTAAAATTATGCTAATTAATATTAATATAATATTATTAAATTAAACGGCTAAGGCTACAGGTGTTACAGCAGAGGCGGAGTATCGAGCTTTAGGTGCGTTAACTAGTGAGGTAATTTGGCTGAAACACTTTCTTCAGTCGCTTGGGATTGATCATCAGACACCAGTAGAGTTATTTTTTGATAATACATCCGCTTTTTGTATTGCCAAAACTCCGTTTTTCATGATTGCACCAAGCATATCGAGGTCGATTGTCATTTTATACGTCATCACATTATAAACAAGAAAATGTCGACTTCTTACATACGAAGTAAAGACCAGATTGCGGACATATTTACAAAGGCTTGTCAAGCTGGGCATTAGCTTGTCAAGTGCTTGAACTTGAGGGGGAGTGTTAAATGATATCCCTATTATATCGTATATATTAGGTGTATAATATCTAACCTAATTTAGTATATTGTATATTTAGTTTCCTCTTATTTAGGCTTTTGTTAGGCAACTAATTCTTTGTGTGCTTTGTATTTAAGTCATATATCTCCTGTGCTTATTTGCTAATTAAATAACATAATATTTCTACCATCTCCCTTGTGTCGATACTTTATCATTCCACTTTTTATTTTCCCCTCAATCTTGCTTAGTTTCGTTATTCTTGTATATCAGAAAAGTTTACAAGTTTTATTCAATTTGGGAGAAGTTTTCAAACTTTTTTAGTGGCGGAATTAGGGGTCATTGTTTTAATGCTTGATTTTAGGTAGTAAATCGCCATTGGCCCCACTACTAGTCCACTTAATTCCACCATGGACCAGTGACAAATTGATGAGCTACCAGACGTAGACGTGGTCCGCCCGAGCCCTCATAAGTCGTTACTTTAAAACTTCTTTTTGCTACTATTTTGAACAATTTTCTAATTTGAATTAGTAATACATTTTAGCTCTTAAAATTGAATCTGGTTCTCCTCGTATCTGCAACGTAACAGAAAATCAATTATTGCTTTTAGTTTTCAAGTCATTGAGTCGTTGACATTTGTAACAGTCCCTTTTTCTTTGACTGTTTATCTTATTCAATCAACCCATGATCATTGTTCATTGTACTTAAATTAATAGTTCTGGTATTCTACATTCTAATCTTAACACTTAAGTGGTTCGTATAACATTGAAACTTTTTTTTCCCGTGATTCGCAGACTGTTTCGAGGTGATCATATATGCTCTGTTTCAACTTCTTGTTGTCAAACCTAATATGCATTTTGTTTTATTCGTTCTGCATGTTTGAGGGTTTAACTTGGGCCTCTCATTTATGATTTTGATGCACTATTTTCATTTTGATATTAGTATGACAAAGTACACCGATACAGAATAGAACTATTATGAATTTCAAAAGTTGCATTTCTCCGATACAAAGTTTATTCTACGTCGAACAGCCATCAGATAATAATAGCAGGATATCGATGAGCTTTTGGTGAGACTAGGATAGGGGAATGTATATTGTTTTACGTAGAAGAAACACCAAAGAAATTTTTCATAATTTTCTAATACTTGATAAATTTTTCATAACTTTCTTATACATGTTTCACAAACATATAATACATAAATACTTCATGAGACGGTTTCATAAAATCTAACTCCGTGGAATACTTGGTCCATTTTCATAAAAAAAAAACTACTAATTTCGTTTCGTCATAACTTTCTAATATTTCATAAACTATGTTAACTCGAAGAAAAAGAAATTTAGAAGTCTAGAATAATATTTTGTTTTGGCCAAATCTCTCATGCATCCAATCATTAGTCCTCCATCAATTTTCCGGAACTTACATCTCACTCAATCAATATAACTACCTTCATAATCGCCAGTCTCTTGGTTCTTGGCAGCACCACTACCGCATTTTCCTCCTAATTACCACTTAAGAATTTTCTCCTACCTTTTCAAGATGTTATTTGTGTACACTTTATCTTCATGCACGTTCGTTCAAGACAATAATCGAAAACGCCTAACTTTTACTTGAGTTTCTCCCCCGCAACATCAATGCTTTCATAGTCGGCGGTTTGCAAAAACGACCCCATTTTGTAGACAACCTCAACCATGTGGACACAATAGATAACTTGGTCGATTTATCCATCATGGAGCTTCACTATTGAGGATCCTTTCGGTATAGAAAGATTCTTAATAACTTTTAGATTAATTTTTTTGATACTAATGACAAATCTGAGATACGAAATACGATATGAAACCTAAAAATAATCGGATAATATTCAGATTACATTCACTAATTATTGCCGGAATAAGAAGATTTTGGTTAAAGTTTCAAGCCCAGAAATTAAAAAAAAAATATTAATTACAATGGGATGGAACATATGGAGATTATAGGCGGGAAAAAAAATGATGAATTATTTCTTATTTTATACTCCCTCCATTTTCATGTGATGTTCTCACTTTATTAAAATATACCTTACATATATTCACAAAATGGGAACATCATTAAAAAACGGAGGGAGTATATTAGTATAGATATATAGATAGATACATTAACACAATTTATTAAAATTTTGCCATGGGTTAATTAGTATTTTGTCACAACTATTGTTTCATTTTTTAGTTTTTTGCCACAATTATCATAGTTATCTCCTATTAACTAAAAGAATAAATGTGTCTCACTTTTTTCCGGCTTAATTTCTTTTATTCATGAATTGCGCCTTATTCTATAAAAAAAATATATATACCAGAGTGGGTAATCATCATGTAGCCACCGAAATTTCAATAAAATAATTTAATAAGGGTTTAAATATTTTAGCTTTAAACCCCAATTAAGAAAGACAATCGAGATAAAAAGTCAAAATAACACAAAGTAATAACGAGCCAATAAATTCCTCCATATCATCTCTAACATAGTTTTACATAAGACCACTAGATCAGTCTAACATAAAACATAATACAAAAAAAATTAAAAAAATTCAGTAAACTCTAGACAACACCTCTTTAAATAACACAAATTACATAAACCATAATATCATAGTTAACAAAGTGTAATAAGGAGGACAATATAAATCACTAGCTAATATCTCGCGCTTTACGCGTTCGGTTTGAATGTTTTGTAATTATAATTGTAAAAGAATAGTAAAGTTGATATATGACATTGAATATATTTAGTTTTAAATAGAAATAGTCTAATCTTTTTCAAATCATAATTTTTTAGGTTTAATTTTATGATTTTCAAATAAAATACATACAATGTTAAGTATAAGTGGGTGATAATTAGTTATGCATGATTAGTATTTTAAAAATAAGGTATATACCATTGTCTGTATTTTGATTTAGTATGTTTGCTGTGACACCCTCAAATTTACGGAAAGAAAAAAATAATTTAAATACATAAAAGATACGAATACATAACGAAGGTGTCATAAATAAAAAGGGTCATTACAGAACGGAAATAATATTCTACAAAAGAAATATACAAGACGGGAGACCTATCTCCCGTATAAAAACGGAAATAGAAAGAGTGTATAATATTATACAACCCTAAGAACCGAGTATAGGTCCAAGGTAATACTTCGCTCGCTAGCTCGTCAATGTACCCCAAATATGCATTCACCACCTGTTCGACCGCATTAAATAGAAACACGGAAGCCACAGTCAGTGGGGAGTAACTCCGAGTTCTCCCAGCCACGAAATGTCGAGTTTAATTAAACATGAATAACATAAAAGCAATGTATACGGGAAATACAAAACTTACATATAAAATATGCTTTTCATGTTATGAAACAAATAACTACCATATAACCTATCATGTGAAAGCTATCATGTGAATCTGATAATAAACTATAACAAGAGGTAGGGAAGCTTGGTATGCTAGCTCAGAGGTTACCCTGTAACATGGCCATGATACACTCAAACCCTAATCAACACGTAATCATGTGAATCAGTTAACCATCAGTAATCCAAACTCTATCAACCTTAGCCGGCTTGCATCTCACCTTCTAAAGCTCATAGAATCATCAAACATGAAAGGCCAATACTTCTACAAACAGGCATAAGTTCTTAGCACCGTCAATAGTCGACTGTAACTCGAGTCTATACCACGAGGTAGGATATACTTAAATATTTAGGCTCAGCGGTCACTCCGGTAACATGGCCCAAATACCAAGCACACATCTAGGCTCAGCGGTCACACTAATGACATGGCCCAGATCCAAAGCACATATCTTAGCTCAGAGGTTCCTCTCAGAAACATGTCCAAGATACGACTCAACCCTAAACCTAGACTGCGCAGACCCAGAGAAATGCGGAAAAAACATCGCATCCAAGACCCATGATACAATCACATGCGTACACCCTAAGAAGATCCATCAAAGGGGTTGGCTAGTACTTAAACTGGCTCCATTTCCCAAAGTGGAAACAATGGCAGCCATCCCCCGACTTGGATATAAACCCACCAAGCCGGGACACAGAAGCTATCAAGCGGCAAACTCCATATGCTCGTTAAAGATAGTACGGGCCTATCAATGTCATGGTCCAAGATACTCATTTAGAATTAGAATGGTCATGACGCCATATACTCATAATTCTCTATGGGTACTTAGTCAACACGACACCAACCATATAATTAAACAGTCACGGGAAAAACATCCTATCATGTGACTAATTGCATATAAATAATAATCAAATATCATCTCGCCTCATATCTACTAAGGCTTATTCATTAATTAAATACAACCTTACCTGAAGACAAATCCCCGACCCGAGTCCCGCGACGGGTCATCAGTCAACCGGGGCTGACTAGATCTTAGTTTGACCAAACCCGCTTGGCCAAACCGGCTAGAAACAGAGTCTTAGCCCTCGAGGCTTGAACATAAGAATCATCATATTCATTACATGTTATTTATTAAGACTTCTAACATGTGAATTATTAAATCTTACGTAACCCCCCGCTTGACTTAAAGGATATCAAATTAAACTACGATCTTGTATTATAATTTCTAACATGTGAGAAATAATAATTTTATGAAAATACTTTTAATTAAATAATTTACTTATTAAAAATTTCCCACTTGTTAAATATTACAAAACACGATAAAATGACGATAACTCAAAAACCGTCACAAGTCCCAAAGTGGGACCCACGGGCTGACTTTTGGGCCGAACCCAACATGGGCCTGAATGGGCCCACGGGCCTGTTTGGGCTGTTTTGGCAGATTTTCCAACTTTTACTAAAACCGTTTCTTAATATTTCTCGCATGCTTTAACATAATTAAAACCCATCAAAACAACAACCAAACAATCAAACATCGACACAACCCAAAAACCAAAACCCGGACCCACCCTTGACCAACCCAGACCGGCCTGGACCGGGCCTGAACCGGCCTGAACCGGCTGGTTTTGGGTCCGGTTTCCAGCCCCTCCCACGGTTCACACAACCACACTTCCCAATTAATTCTCACATGTTTTTAATTACCAACATCCATTTTTAAACATCCAATTCAACCATCATGCATACAAAAATCATGATTATGAACCAATCATCAAAATATGGCAAGAACACTAATCATACTAATTATTCATACCACATAATAAAAATAACTACTTATCATATTACTACTTAAAAATCATAAGTGACAATAATATAAACTAAAACTAAAGCTATGTAACATTTATTCGTCGAGTAACTCGGAATCGTTACCTTAGCTAGCAAAATCAAGTAGCACCAAAATAATAAGAACTAAGAAAATAAGAAACCTGTCTTCTAATCTTCTCCTAAAATATACGAGTCACCAAACTCGTCTTCAAAATCTTCCCCTATAAGATATGACAAGAAAAACATTATTAGAATTAAAACTTTGATTTTCCATAATTAAAGTGTTGAAAACGATTTTGTCGGAATTGAAAATAAACCGTACTTGAAGATGGAGAGCGAAGAGGAGATTCTAGAAATATAAGTTAGGACGGATTTAATTAATAAATGAAGGTTTTATGATGATTTTGCTCAAGAACGACGAAGAACAAATGAAGAACGATGAAGAACGTTCAAGAACGATGAAGAACGATTAATTTGATCTTAATTTGATTTGTTGGAAAATGAAAAGTTGTTAGTGAGTAATGAAAAGAAAGAAAATATCAAGGCTTAAGAGAGGAAAAAGAGACGTGAGAAAAGAAGAGAAATCGGGTCTGTTTTTAAGCCATTGCGGAATTTAAGTTGACAGACCGATAAAGTTACAAATATCTTAGATATTTTTATTAGTTTAATCATATTAATTAAAAGATATAATATGAGTGGAAAAAAAGTGACATGGGGCGCGTGACTCATGTCAAAGTCGGGTTTCGGGACTTAAATTGACCCGGGAATAGTTAAATTACCTTTGGGGTAATCATAAAAAAGTTTAGTCTTATTCCGATAAATTCAAATTATTATAATATTAAATTATCATAAATGTCAAATACGTCTTAAATAAAAATAAATTAAATTTATTAATTTTTCAAAATAAAATTTCGGTCTTTAAAATTACGAGGCGAGTCGGGAAAAGTCAACGAAAGTCAAAGACGACTTAAAAGTCGAGAAAAGTCAAAAATGACTTAGAAGTCAAGAAAAGTTTATGACGACTTAAAAGTCAAGAAAAGTCAATGACGACTTTAAAAAGTCAATAAAAGTCAAAGACGACTTAAAAGTCAAGAAAAGTCAAAGATGACTAAAAACGGGATTTTCATGAAATCTCTCAGAAATTCCAAATACGAACTCGGAATTTTAAAATACGACTCGAAACAATAAATTCTATTTTTAAAACTTAACTTTGCTGAAAAGTATTAGTAAAACATTTTTACTAGAAAACTTGGGTACTTTTCGGGTTGTTACAATCACCCCTCCTTTTAAAAAGTTTCGTCCTCGAAACTTAGAAGAAGTAATGTGACATATATGTAGGTCTATTTCAAAACTGTTAAAAATATACTTGTAATAAAATCTAGGGTCTTATCAATGGAACGGAAGGTTCTCGTCTGCAGTTAAGAACATCGACGTCCCAAGTCAAAGACTTTAAAGATACATTTTCGCATCAATAAATGAGAAAACTAGTTATCGAACGTCTCCAATAACGAGTCTCAACACTCCTTGACGGTAAAATACTTGAAATCATAAAACCTTTCCTAAAACTTTTAGTTCAAAATTTTTATAGTAAAGGTAATAACTCTACTATCTATGCCTAAAATTTCTAACCCAAAGCTTCTAGTAATCTATGTATAAGAAGATGAGATTCGATAGAAGGAACGGAATATTCGAAAAACAAATCGAATAGAAAGAGAGAAGAAAGAAGGAGATTTGAAAGTTTTCTCAAGGATAGAATGGAAATAAGTAGACAATACCCGAACGTAGAGCGACTCGAACATCGAAATCACGAATCGAGATACTAAGAGATACGTCCACACGAATAAAAAGGACTACAAATTGGAAGGATTGAAAGGTAGCGGATTGCCTAAGGATCAATTTGAGGGAAGAGCGAGGAATGAACCACAATACTATCTTCCATCTATGAAAATTCTAATGTCGATCGTAACTCGACAACACTAACTGCACCAGAATCTAATCCTCAAGAGAGTGCAATATAATCTCAACATTTTCAATCATCAGATTCCTACCAAAATATTTCATAAGCATGACACATCGAGTAACAACTCCCAATTATTCAACTTCAATTAAAATCTTCTAAGGTCCATCGATACGGTAAACTCCATAACTCACAACCCATGAAAGATTTATTACGAACTCTACTCTTCTTAGCTCCATCAAAACTCTTATTGGAAACTACCATCAAAATATTTATAATTAGGGAAACAAGATCGCTAACAACCACAAAGTAAAAGAGGCTTACTATGAAATCCTTTGATCCAATTTATTCCAAAATTCATTATCCTAAGTTATTAACAATGAACTTTCTCATCTTCAAAAGTTAAAACACAAGTCCTCAAAAGAGATTAGTTACCCAATCTCATTTCACTTAACTTTTGCCAATTATAGGGCAATGCGACCGTAAATCAATTTATTTAGCTCCTTCAAACTCTGAATACATCGGTTTTCGCTTATAACAATATTCCTCAAGTTTGGTCATCCAAATCCAAAATTCCACAAGGTAATTATTCCCGTTAGGGTCCAACATTTAAAACAACTATTTTTCCAAGTAACCTTTAAAGAACCACTAAAATCCTTAACCACAACAACCAACACCATTATGCTTAATTCGATCCTCAAAAGAAATGATATTGCAACTTCAAGCTTTCATAGTCTAAAACCGCTAAGAGACTTTCCTCCTAAGTTTATCCTCAAATCCTTATAATCATCTAAACACGGAACTAGCTTAATAGGGTGGTTAGGCACCATATTCGAAACTTCTTATTTACTCCAAAATAGACATGTCAAACGCATGGTCTTCAAACCAATACTAAACTTCTAAGTCCAAAAGACTAAATTACTAATGAGTTAAGAAGTCATAGCCAATTCCTTCTACCTTATACCATCGAATATCATGAATTATTACTCACAAGTCATGACAAGCATCAAGCTTTACAATTATTAAACATACTTCACCACACCTTCCTCAAGGACACCAACTCTCACCACCATATGGTGAAATTAGATCTATAACATTTTCCTCAAATCACAAGTTCATTCTAACAAACACTAATATTCCCCAAGATTCAAAGTTCTTCCGACTAAGTATAATATACTTCCAACAAATGGGTATGACATCCTTAAAATGTTACCAGAGGAAGGTAAGGATACCAATGGTAAGATGGAGGAACTATCAAGAGAAATTTTCAAAAGTCAAAAAGGTTGGAAGAGAAAGAAGCACCTAGATGGAAGGAAGAGGGCATAATATTATAAGGACGAGAGAATTCATAGATGAAGAAGGAATTCACTTCAATTAGGCTTATAAATCTTCAAATCTTCGGTAGATGATACTCCTTCTAGGTAACACATATTCCACCACAAGGCGTAATATTGCTCCTAGCAATTTGGCTAGCCACCCAAGCATAGCCTCCTTGGCAATTGTCTTCTTTATGAGGAGGGACCTTGTTGGCAGTAACAACAATCTCTTCTACACGAGGTCCAACCATCTTCATAAGAGACAAAACAAATTAAGTTACTCCTAACAATTAGCATAAACAAATAGACTACAACATAAATCCTAATCTACCCATCCTACCATTCTATCTCACCAGTTCATTATTTTATTAAGTTCAAGTTATTTTATACAAGGGTACACAACGTGCGTCGGGAGCAAAAATGCTCTGATACCAACTGTGACACCCTCAAATTTGCGGAAAGAAAAAAATATATTTAATACATAACAAAGGGTGTCATAAATAAAAAAGGTTCATACAAAAAGGAAACTAATATTTTACATAAGAATTATACAAGACGGGAGACATATCTCCCGTATAAATACTGAAATAAAAGGAGTGTATAATAATATACAATCCTAAGAACCTAATATAGGTCCAAGGTAATACTTCGCTCGCTAGCTCGTCAATGTACCCAAATATGCATTCACCACCTGTTCGACCGCATTAAATATAAACACGGAAGCCACAGTCAGTGGGGAGTACCTCCGAGTTCTCCCAGCCACGAAATGTCGAGTTTAATGAAACATGAATAACATAAAAGCAATGTATATGGAAAATACAAAACCTGAACATATATGATATGCTTTTCATGTTATGAAACAATTAACTAACATATAACCTAGCATATGAAAGCTATCATGTGAATCCGATAATAAACTATAACACGAGGTAGGGAAGCTGGTATGCTAGCTCAGAGGTTACCATTAACATGTCCATGATACACTCAAACCCTAATCAACACGTAATCATGTGAATCAGTTAACAATCAGTAATCCAAACTCTATCAACCTTAGACGGCTTGCATCTCACCTTCTAAAGCTCATAGAATCATCAAACATGAAAGACCAATACTTCTACAAACAGGCCTAAGTTCTTAGCACCGTCAATAGTCGACTGTAACTCGAGTCTATACCACGAGGTAGGATATACTTAAATATTTAGGCTCAGCGGTCACTCCGGTAACATGGCCCAAATACCAAGCACACATCTAGGCTCAGCGGGCACACTAATGACATGGCCCAGATCCAAAGCACATATCTTAGCTCAGAGGTTCCTCTCAGAAACATGTCCAAGATACGACTCAACCCTAAACCTAGACTGCGCAGACCAAGAGAAATGCGGAAAAACATCGCATCCAAGACCCATGATACAATCACATGAGTACACCCTAAGAAGATCCATCAAAGGGGTTGGCTAGTACTTAAACTGGCTCCATTTCCCAAAGTGGAAACAATGGCAGCCATACCCCGACTTGGATATAACCCCACCAAGCCGGGACACAGAAGCTATCAAGCGACAAACTCCATATGCTCGTTAAAGATAATACGGGCCTATCAATGTCATGGTCCAAGATACTCATTTAGAATTAGAATGGTCAAGACGCCATATACTCATAATTCTCTACGGGTACTTAGTCAACACGACACCAACCATACAATAAAACAGTCACGGGAAAAACATCCTATCATGTGACTATTGCATATAAATCATAATCAAATATCATATCGCCTCATATCTACTAAGGCTAATTCATTCATTCATTAAAATAAACCTTACCTGAAGACAAATCCCCGACCCGAGTACCGCGACGGGTCATCAGTCAACCGGGGCTGACTAGATTCGTGAGTTTGACCAAACCCGTTTGGCCAAACCTGCCTAGAGACAGAGTCTTAGGCCTCGAGGCTTGAACATAGAATATCATATTCATTACCTGTTATTTATTAAAACTTCTAACATGTGAATTATTATATCATACCAAAAACCCGCTTGACTTAAATGATATCAATTTAAACTATGATCTCGTCTTATAATTGCTAACATGTGAGAAATAATAATTTTATGAAAAATACTTTTAATTAAATAATTTACTTATTAAAAATTTCCCACTTGCTAAATATTACAAAACACGATAAATTAACATTAACTCAAAAACCGTCACAAGTCCAAAGTGGGACCCACGGGCTGATTTTTGGGTGCCGAAACCCACATGGCCTGGATGTTCCCACGGGAGGGGGGGGGGGGGGGGGGAGGGGGGGGGGGCCTGTTTGGGCTTGTTTTGGCAGATTTTTCCAACTTTTAGCTAAAACCGTTTCCTAATATTTCCCGCATGCTTTAACATAATTAAAACCCGTCAAAACAACAACATAACAATCAAACATCGACAAAACCCAAAGACCAAAACCCGGACCCACCATGGACCACCCCAGACCGGGTCTGAACCGGCCTGGACCGGCTGGTTTGGTCCGGTTTAGCCATTTCCCACGGTTCACACAACCACACTTCCCAATTAATTCTAACATGTTTTTAATTAACAACATCCATTTTTAAACATCCAATTCAACCATCATGCATACAAAAATCATGCTTATGAACCAATCATCAAAATATGGCAAGAACACTAATCATACTAATTATTCATACCACATAATAAAAATAACTACCTATCATATTACTACTTAAAAATCATAAGTGACAATAATATAAACTAAAACTAAAGCTATGTAACATTTATTCGTCGAGTAACTCGGAATCGTTACCTTAGCTAGAAAAATCAATTAGCACCAAAATAAGAAGTATAAACTAAGAAACCCGTCTTCTAATCTTCCCCTAATATATACGAGTCACCAAACCCGTCTTCAAAATCTTCCCCTATAAGAAATGACAAGAAAAACATTATTAGAATTAAAACTTGATTTTCCATAATTAAAGTGTTGAAAACGATTTTGACGGAATTGAAAATAAACCGTACTTGAAGATGGAGAGCGCAGAGGAGATTCTAGAAATATAAGTTAGGACGGATTTAATTAAGAAATGAAGGTTTTATGATGATTTTGCTCAAGAACGACGAAGAACAAATGAAGAACGATGAAGAACGTTCAAGAACGATGACGAACGATTAATTTGATCTTAATTTGATTTGTTGGAAAATGAAAAGTTGTTAGTGAGTAATGAAAAGAAAGAAAATATCAAGGCTTAAGAGAGGAAAAAGAGACGTGAGAAAAGAAGAGAAATCGGGTCTGTTTTTAAGCGATTGCGGAATTTAAGTTGATAGACCGATAAAGTTACAAATATCTTAGATATTTTTATTAGTTTAATCATATTAATTAAAAGATCTAATATGAGTGGAAAAAAAGTGACATGGGGCGTATGACTCATGTCAAAGTCGGGTTTCGGGACTTAAGTTGACCCGGGAATAGTTAAATGACTTTTGGGGTTAAATCATAAAAGTTATTCTTTAATTCCGAATAAATTCAAAATAATATATAAATTATCCTAACATTCCAAATAAATCTTAATAAAATCAATTAAATTTATTATTTTTCAAAATAAAAATTTCGGTCTTTAAAATTACGAGGCGGTCGGGAAAGTCAACGAAAGTCAAGCGACTTAAAAGTCAAGAAAAGTCAAAGATGACTTAAAAGTCAAGAAAAGTTTATGACGACTTAAAAGTCAAGAAAAGTCAATGACGACTTTTAAAAAGTCAAGAAAAGTCACAGACGACTTAAAAGTCAAGAAAAGTCAAAGATGACTAAAAACGGTCTTTTCATGAAATCTCTCAGAAATTCCAAATACGAACGCGGAATTTCAAAATACGACTCGAAACAATAAATTCTATTTTAAAAACTTAAGTTCTACTGAAAAGTGTTAGTAAATATTTTTACTAGAAAAATTGGGTACTTTTCGGGTTAGCCTGCGATAAGGGCTTGGTTAAGGGATCAGAAATGTTATCATTTGTCCCAACCTTACATATCGCAATCTCCTTCCTTTCAATGTAATCTCTTATGACATGAAATTTTCTAAGTACATGTCTAGACTTATTACTAGACTTGGGCTCTTTAGCTTGAAAGATCGCCCCACTGTTATCACAAAAGATCGTGATAGGATTCATGGCAGAAGGAGCTACCCTTAGCCCCTCTAAAAACTGCCTTATCCAAACAGCTTCCTTAGCAGCCTCAGATGCTGCAATGTACTCAGCCTCCGTAGTAGAATCCGCAATAACTGACTCTTTGAAGCTCTTCCAGCTAACCGCACCTCCATTTATCATATAAATAAAGCCACCTTGAGATTTCATATCATCCCTATCAGTTTGGAAACTTGAATCAGTGTAACCCTTAGCACATAATTCAGACTCTCCTCCAAACACTAAGAATGTATCCTTAGTCCTTCTTAAGTACTTAAGGACATTCTTTACAGCTATCCAGTGACTCTCACCTGGATTGGCTTGATATCTACTTGTCATGCTCAAAGCATACGAGACATCAGGACGTGTGCATATCATGGCATACATCATCGATCCTACGGCAGAAGCATAGGGGATCGATTTCATGCGTTCAACCTCTTCAGGTTCGGTGGGTGATTAAGACTTGCTCAAAAAGATCCCACTACCCACAGGAACAAGACCTCTCTTGGATTTGTCCATGTTGAATCGTCGAAGAATCTTATCCATATAAGATTCCTGACTTAAAGCCAATATCCTCTTGGATCTATCTCTATAGATTCGGATACCTAATATGCGTTGTGCTTCCCCTAAATCTTTCATTTGAAAATGATTTCCTAACCACCCCTTGACAGAGGTAAGCATTGGAAAATCATTCCCAATGAGAAGTATGTCATCTACATACAATATAAGGAAGACAACATTTCTCCCACTAAATCTCATGTATAAACATGGTTCTTCGACACTTTGAGTGAAACCATTTTCTTTTATAACATGATCAAAACGATGGTTCCAACTTCTCGATGCTTGCTTAAAACCATAAACGGATCTCTTAAGCTTGCATACTTTGTTAGGATCTTTTGGATCTACAAAACCCTCGGGTTGTATCATATACACTTCCTCCTCTAAATACCCATTTAGGAAGGCGGTTTTGACATCCATTTGCCATATTTCATAGTCATGAAATGCGGCAATCGCTAACATTATCCGAATAGATCTTAGCATGGCTACATGAGCAAAGGTTTCGTCATAGTGAAGACCATGAATTTGAGTGAAACCTTTTGCAACTAGTCTTGCCTTGTAGACATCATCATGTCCTTCTATGCCATTCCTTAATTTAAAGATCCATTTGCATTGAAGAGGTCTCACATCTTCAGGCAAATCAACCAAGTCCCAAACTTGATTTTCATACATAGAATTCATTTCGGATTTCATGGCTTCTAGGCATAAATTGGAATCCGGACGAGAGATGGCAGCTTTGTAGGTCGTGGGTTCATCACTTTCTAAAAGTAACAAGTCAAAATTGTTATTTTCTTCGATAATACCTATGTATCTATCGGGTTGGTGACTAACCCTTCCGGACCTCCTAGGTACAGATGGTATAACAACAGAATTGGACGACGAAGGAACATCTTCTAACGTCTCCTCTTCAGTTTGTGGCTCTTGAACTTCGTTAAGTTCAAATTTTCTCCCACTCTGGCTTTTAGAAATATGTTCCCTTGCTAAAAAGACAGCCTCACTAGACACCAACACTTTCTTTTCGTGAGGTTTGTAGAAGTAGTAACCACGAGAGTTGTTTGGATAACCTACGAAAATGCACTTTTCGGATCTTGGGGCTAGCTTACTGTCGGTCTTTACCTTAACAAAAGCATCGCATCCCAAAATTTTCATATAGGACAAATTTGGGACTTTCCCTTTCCACATCTCATATGGAGTCTTTTCGGTTGCTTTGGTCGGGCTTTTATTCAATGATATTATGGCAGTTTGGATTGCAAAGCCCTAAAACGAGTCTGGCAACTCGGTTTGACTCATCATAGATCGAACCATATCAAGTAGGGTTCGATTTCTCCTTTCGGCCACACCATTAAGTTGAGGTGTTCCAGGTGGAGATAGTTGTGATACAATGCCACAATTCTTCAAGTGTGAATCAAATTCATTACTAAGATACTCACCACCACGATTGGATCGTAATGTTTTGATCCTTTTGTTCAATTGGTTTTCTACCTCATTTTGAAATTCCTTGAATTTCTCAAAAGCATCACTTTTATATTTGATTAAGTAAATATACCCATATCTACTTAAATCATCTGTGAATGTAATGAAGTAGTCATAATTACCCCTAGCAGAAATAGTCATTGGTCCACATACATCGGTATGTATAAGGCCCAATAGTTCGCTTGCTCGTGTCCCTTTACCACTAAAAGGATTACGAGTCATTTTCCCTAGGAGACAAGATTCGCATATACCAAAAGATTGAAAATTAAACGGTTTAATTATACTAGTCGATACTAGTCTTTTGATGCGATTCTCATTTATGTGACCTAATCGACAATGCCAAATGTATGACTCATTTGGATCACTTGACTTGAGTCTTTTTGATTGAATGTTATAGATATCTCTTGATGAATTTGATGTCTCAAGAACATAAATACCATTAATAGAATTACCTTGGCCTAAGACCAAGTCATTCTTTGAAATCATACAACAATTGTTTTTGATTGCAAAAGTAAAACCTTCCATGTCTAACATGGCTACGGATATTATGTTTTTAGACAAAGAAGGTACAAAATAACAATTATTCAAGTACAATTCAAAACCACTAGCTAAAACAAGTACGTAGGTCCCCTTAGAAGTGGCGGCTACCCTAGCTCCATTTCCAAGTCGTAGATCCACATCACCCTTGCCAAGCTTTTCCACGTTTCTTAGCCCCTGTAAATGATTACAAAGGTGAGAACCACAACCGGTATCCAATACCCATGTTAAGGTGGAGGTATAATTTATATCAATAACAAAAATTTCGGAGAGAGTATTACCGAGTGGAATCACTAGTCCATCTATAATATGCTCCAAGTAGATGGGACAATTCCTCATCCAATGGCCCATGCCATGACAATAATTGCATTCATCATTGAATTGCGGACCTTTGGTAGTCTTACTACCTCTTCCGTTTCTCTTATACTTTTTACCTTTCTTCCTCTCATTTTTGAACCATTTCATCTTAGGAGCAAGACTTTTCTTGCTAATACTCCCACTTGCCTCTTGATCTCTCCTTGCTTCCAAAGACAAGGGTTGCATCTTCTTGGTGAGATTGTCTTCCCAAGACTCTTTCACCAAAAGTTTTGGCAAAGGGGGTTTGGAGGAGGTAACAAAGTTGAGATTCCCGTCGGAACCTATTCCCAAATGAAGTTCTCTAGTCGTATAAATATTGTTTCTAGAGCATATTTCATCAAATGATTTGTGATATGAATCAATGGTGATAGGTACGGTAGAATGAGATGTATCCATTGCGGTAAAATGAAACTACAAAAGGAGATGGAGGAAATAATTAACAATTATCGTTTTAAATACTTGTAAACATTTAAACAAGTTTTAAAATTTAAATAGTGACCTCTACCCAACTATTATAAATGATTTCGAGATCCAAATTCATATCAACTTGGGCACGGTAAGCTGATTCATCCCTCATTAACATAATTCGGTGGATTAACTCTTTAATCGATTGTACATTAGAACTCTCGGTCGATAATATTACTTTAATATTTATCTTAAGCTCGGAACACATGCGGCTACGGTCGCGAATACTTCCGTTGAGCTCAATCCAAATTTCGAAATAATAACATTTATTACCCCACTTACCCAACGTAACAAGTTTAGCACCCCGGTGAGCCGAGCCTACTTCCTTGCGAAATTGGGATTCATGGGTTCTAACATTTGGTAAGGCTTGATCTCAATTATTTAACAGGAGAGGTCATGACAATTTATTATCTATCTCGTTTAAGTGAATTCTATTGAAGAATTAATGATAATTTTAATTGACACGGTCGAATAATCGATAAAATATGCATGTCATGTTATGGCGATTTGGCAATGCATGCAAACATATTAAATAAAATGCAAGCATAAAAATTAAAAAACTCCTAGTATGGCCTTTCCTAGAATAGAAAATCATATAATCTATTACAAGTTCGGAAACCAACTCCTTTGGTCCCTTGAACTTCATAAGCACGCCTCCCAATGTCACCGTCTCTCTCGGAACTCCTTTCCGAATGGCACCGTCTCTCTCGGAACTCCTTTCCGAATGGCACCGTCTTTGGGAAACTCCAGTTTTACAATTAGTTACAAAATATATAATAAAATTACAATAATTTCCTATTATACATTTGTAAAACAAAATAATACAATAAAAGTGATACGAGATCACATTAAATTACAACCGAATCAATATTCCCTTACATTTCGGGCAATATCAATTAAAACTAAGGCCATACAAGGAAAAATTACATAATTCCAAATTACATAAACCAAAATATGACATTCATAAATTGAAAATATGACATTCATAAATAAAAATGCAGCATTATAATATGTATAAAACATGCTCATGTTAAATGCCAAATCGCTCTATTTAACGGTTTATATCGAATTTTACCCGGTTTTACGGAAAAGCTTGATAATAACACTTTAAAGTCACCAAACAATACTTAAATCATATTTAAGTCCAAGTTAATTATCCCAACTCATTTAGGCCTCAAACATTAGTCATCACTCAATTTTGACAATAATTCAACTTGTTGTTGTATAATTGCTCATAATTAGACTTTAAAATCATATTTTAATCAAATAAATCCAAATTTAATTACAATAACTTTAAAATGGTTGCGCTTTATCGGTTTTATCAAATAAAATACATAAAGCATGCAAAAATTAATCATATTAAATTTTTAACTTTATATCTGAAATGTGAGACATTTATGCAACCAGGAACAGTTTTCTCTTGACATGAAATTTATTTTAGTTACATTTGCTAAATTAGTCACTATTTATGCCATTTTTACATTAAAAATTCATAAATCATGCTAGACAAATCACATCAGTCAGAAATTTTTCAGTCTGACAGGAAAACATGCATGTGACAACATACTAAAATTTCATCATCATATTCAAAGAGGAAGTATTTTTAACCATTTGACCTTTATTTATTTCATTTTATCATATAAAAATCATAAATCACACGAAATACGTCCACTTCACACGAAATTTTATATACAGTAAGTAAAATGCATGTGTGATATTGTATAATAATGTCAAGGTCAGAAGATAAGTCTAACTTTTTTTAGCATTTTAAAATCATTTTACTCTTTAAAATGTAATAAAAATACTAAAAATCATATTTGAGCACTATAAATTTTCATAAATCATCAAAATGACCTAAAATCATATTAGGACCAGAATATATTGACATGCAAATAACTTTGTGATTTTATCTCATAAAACACTAATTACTAGTTTTCTTTAAGTTACAATAACTCGAAAAAACTAAAAATCGATTATGCATGCAACAACCTTGGCTCTGATACCACTTGTAAGTTTTTTAAACTCAATATTAGACATTTCTAATATCATCAAATTAATAGTTTACTCTTAAACTATTAGGACCTTATGCATGCATAACAAAATGTAAAGGAAAGAACCATTTCTTACATTGATTATGAAAATATGGGCACAATATTTGAACTCCTTTCAAATATTGTTCTTGAGCTAGAATGAGAAGGATGATCTTCCAAGTTTCAAATTAGAAACTCTCCAATTAGTTGCACCCAAGACTACCCTTAATCTCTACAAAATACTACACTAGTATTAAATGTAGGAACCCTTTAAAATGATCTAATAACTCTCAATACTACACTAGTATTTTTATTAGAATATATGAACTCAAAGTATTATATGAACTTCTTAAGTTTAGTGAGAGGTTAGAGAGAAATAGAGATCTTGCATGAATCAATTATGTGAGATAGTGTATTAGAATAAATAAGAGAAAAAAAAAACAAGCCCTATAATGGCTTGCTATAGCCGGTCACACACACCCACATGGGTGGGGTGTTGTCATTTTCACATTGTTCTTAACAATGTGAGGTTGAGTGTATGGGTCATTGTAGTAATGATTTGTTCTAAATCTTAATTAGAATAAAATTACAAACTAAAAACCTACCCACCATCACCACAAAACCGGTGCACCCATATAAAATGGGTGTCCATTTTATTTTTGCAATTTGTCATTTGTCAAAAATGTGACATGTGACATGTAACATGTAATTAGGCTTATAAATGTACATTTAACTAATTTAAATGCAATTTCATAACAAATAAATTAGACTTAACATTTTAAGTCACATTTAATAATTACATGTAAATAAAATGGGTCATCTCATATATGGTTAATATAATCTACAACAGTTTGTAATTATAATCGACCAATTTCAGTTATCTCAAATGTTTCATAAACATAATGCATTCTTAGTAATATTAAATTTCCAAAATGAATCTTATTTAATCATATTACAATAAGATGTATTTCTCACTCACAATTTAAACTTGGTTCATTTTAAGGGATTAATTAATCTGTATCACTATACAATTAATTAATGTACATGATTAGGGGATTGTCCTTTAGGTGTGACCTCAAGGGATCAGCTGATCACCACCGTCATACGATAGTAACGTCTAACTCAAATGAGCCAATCATTATTGAGATTTAATTATGTGATCGCACTATTGTTGAGGACACTTACTCCAACATTCTGCACTCCAAAGTGCCCTGCAAGCTCATTGCAATGAACCTCCTTGACTAGCAACCCCCTGTAAGGACCTCTGGGTATACACAGTTTGTTTCCTTGGAAGAGGAAGCCATCCTGTGCCAAGTATTTGCTACCCTTCTTGAGCTTCCCTTCTGAATACACCTCCCATTCCCCCTTGAAGTCTGGGTCCTCCAGGTAGATCTCCTTCATGAACTCAAAGCCTAGGACCTTCTGCTCTATGTATGTCAGCATCACAGATCTCCTAGACAGATCATCAGCCACTACATTGTTCTTCCCTTCTATGTACTTGCTAGAGAAGGAAAAGGATTGCAGAAATTCCACCCATTTGGCATGCCTTGGATTGAGCTTGTGTTGGCCATTAATGAATTTCAAGGCCTCATGATCTGAATGTAGCACAAAAGGCTTGGGTTTCAAATAGTGTCCCCAATGGTTCAGGGCTCTTACTATGGCATATAACTCTTTGTCATAGGTAAAGTAATTCAACCTGGCCCACTTAGGTTCTCACTGAAATAGGCTATGGGACTCTTCTCCTGAACCAGTACTGCCCCAACTCCCAACCCACTTGCATCACACTTTACTTCAAACAGCTTGTTAAAATCAGGCAAGCCTAGTATAGGGGACCTGCACAGCAAATCCTTGATGGCTTTAAAGGACTTCTCTGCCCTTTCCCCCCAAGTGAACTCCCCTTTCTTCATACATACACTCTGTGATGGGAGCCATGATGGAACTGAAGCCCTGAATGAACCTCCTATAAAAGGAAGCCAACCCATGGAAACTTTTGACTTCAGTCAGTGTCTTGGGTGTTGGCCACTCTTTAATTGCTCTTACCTTCTCAGGGTCGACAGCCACCCCATCCTTAGAGATAATGAACCCAAGGAAGTGAATCTCAGGCTGCATGAAAGTACACTTCTCTAGCTTACCATAGAGCTTGTTCTCTCTCAGGACTTCACATAGCAACTTCAGGTGTTGTAGGTGTTCCCTCTTACTTGAACTGTAGACTAGAATGTCATCAAAGTAGACCACAATGAATTTTCCCAAATAGGGCCTTAATACTTCTGTCATTATTCTTATGAAGGTGCTCGGGGCATTGGAGAGCCCAAATGGCATCACTAACCACTCATACAGCCCATGTTTGGTTTTGAATGCAGTCTTCCACTCATCTCCAGCTCTAATTCTCACTTGATGATACCCTTGCCTTAGATCAATTTTGGTAAACACTTGAGCCCCACTCAGCTCATCCTGGATGTCATTAAGTCTAGGTATAGGGAACCTATACTTAATGTTGATGTTATTGATTGCTCTGCTGTATATACACATCCTCCAAGTTCCATCCTTCTTAGGCACTAGCAATGCTGGCACAACACAGGGACTGGGAGATTGCCTGACATACCCTTTGCTAAGCAGCTCTCCCACCTAAGATTGCAGCTCTTGTGTTGCCCTGGGGTCACTTCTGTAAGGAGGTTTGTTTGGAAGGACAGCCCCAGACACCAAATCAATGTGGTGCTCAATTCCCCTCAGTGGGGGCAACCCACTAGGCAGTTCAGCAGGGAAAACATCTTCATAGGCTTTTAGCAAGGCTTGTACCTCTTCAGGCACTTGGTTAGAACCTTCCCGAACCTCCTTGGTGAGGTGTAACAACCCGAAAAATACCCGATTTTTCTAGTAAAAATATTTACTAACACTTTTCAGTAGAACTTAAGTTTTTAAAATAGGAATTTGTGTTCCAAGTCTTATTTTGAAATTCCGCGTTCGTATTTGGAATTTCTGAGAGATTTCATGAAAAGACTGTTTTTAGTCATCTTTGACTTTTCTTGACTTTTCAGTCGTCTTTGACTTTTCCTTGACTTTTTAAAAGTCGTCATTGACTTTTCTTGACTTTTAAGTCGTCCTAAACTTTTCTTGACTTTTAAGTCATCTTTGACTTTTCTCGACTTTTCAGTCAACCTTTGACTTCCGTTGACTATTTCCCGACTCTTCTCATAAGTTTGAGGACCGAAATTTTATTTAAAAAAATAATATTTTTGATTTATTTTTATTTAGGTTTATTAAGATTTATCATAATTTAATATAATTATTTTGAATTTATTCGGAATTTAAAGAATAACGTTACGGTTTTAACCGAACGTCATTTAACTATTCCCGACTCATCGTAAAGCGCGAAACGAAATCGAAACTCGACTTTGGCATGAGTCACACGCGCGTGTCATCGCTTTCCACTCACCATAAGATATTTTAATTGTTTTGAATAAACTAATCAAAATATCTAGATATTTATTAACTTTATCGATCAGTTAAAGAAAATTACGCAAATCGTTTACAAAACTGATCCGACAGTCACCATACCACACGGTTTTCTAGGCCTCTAATAGGACTAGATATTTGTCTTTCTTTTGATTATAATAACATAATATCTTGATATTTAATTTAATTATCTTAATATCGAATTATATTTAATCG
>JAIUZE010005780.1:0-29260 GCA_022085475.1 Heliosperma pusillum
TTTTTCTTGTTATTTCTTATAGGGGAAGATTTTGAAGACGAGTTTGGAGACTCGTATATTTTGGGTGAAGGTTAGTAGGAGGGTTTCTTATTATATATACTTCTTATTATTTTGGTGCTAAGTGGTTTGCTAGCTAAGGTAACAATTCCGATTTACTCGACGAAATAATGTCACATAGCTTTTAGTTTTTTTGTTATTTATGATTTTAGTTAGTAACATAGTCTTTAGTTTTGTTTTCTTTGATTTTGGTTCATCTTTGTTTTTGGTTCATGTTTTGGTGATTTATGGACTTTTAGTAGTAATATGCTAGAGTTGTTTTTATCAGGTTGATAAATTTTGATGATTTTATTAGTTATGATTTTTATGTGTCTAGGAAATTTTTCATATGTTTAGTTCTTGATGAATTTTGATTATTATTCAGACTAATGATTTTGTATGCATGATTGGTTAGATTGGTTGTTAAAAATAGTTGTTTGATGATTAAAACATGTTGGAAATATTTTGGTAGATGTTGTTGTTGGGAACCGTGTAGGGGCAGCCAAACCGGACCAACCAGACCGGTCCAGGCCGTTCAGACCCGGTCTGGGTTGGTCCATGGTGGGTCCGGGTTTTGGTCTTTGGGTTGTGTCGATGTTTGATTGTTATGTTGTTGTTTTGACGGGTTTTAAATATGTTAAGCATGCGGGAAAATATTAGAAATCGGTTTTAGAAAGTTTAATCAAAACAACCCATTTTTGTCAAAACAGGCCGTGGGGCCCATCCAGGCCCATGTGGGGTCCGGCCCAACTCAGCCCGTGGGTCCCACTTTGGGACTTGTGACGGTTTTTGAGTTATCGTCATTTGTATCGCGTTTTGTAATAATTAGCAAGCGAGAAATATTAATAAGTAAAATATTTAATTAAAAAGGTTTTTCATTAAATTATTATTTCTCACATGTTAGAAATTATAATACGAGATTATAGTTTAAATTGATATCCTTCAAGTCAAGCGGGTTTTAGTAAGATTAAATAATTCACATGTTCGAAGTTTTAATAAAATAACATGTAATGAATATGATGATTTTTATGATCAAGTCTATGTGGTAAAGACTCTGTTTCTAGCCGGTTTGACCAAACGGGTTTGGTCAAACTAAGATCTAGTCAGCCCCGTTTTGACTGATGACCCGTCGCGGGACTCGGTCGGGGATTTGTCTTCAAGTAAGGTTGTATTTAATGAATGAATGAATGAGCCTTAGTAGATATGAGGCGATATGATATTTGAATATGATTTTTATGCAATTAGTCACATGATAGGAAGTTTTTCCCGTGACTGTTTAATTATATGTTTGGTGTCGTGTTGACTAAGTACCCATAGAGAATTATGAGTATATGGCGTCTTGAACATTCTAATTCTAAATGAGTATCTTGGACCATGACATTGATAGGCCTTACTATCTTTAACGAGTATATGTTCATGGCTTGATAGCTTTTGTGTCACTGGCTTGGGCCTTTTGATACCAAGCCGGGGGCATGGCATCCTAAGAGTTTCGCTTTGGGAAGGGAGCCAGCTTAAGTACTAGCCATCTCTGCTTAGGGGGTCGCCTAGCAGAGTTTCTCATGTACGGTTATGTAATGAGACAGGGAATGGGTTAGCTGTTGTCGCTAGTCTGATCAGTCTAGGACTAGGATGTTTTCCTACCTTGTGGTATAGCCTCGAGTTACAGAAGTCGACTATCGATGGTCCTAAGAACTTATGCCTGTTTGTAGACGTATTGGTCTTTCATGTTTGTATGATTCTATGAGTTTTAGAAGGTGAGATGCAAGCCGGCTAAGATTGATAGAGTTTGGATTACTGGTTGTTAACTGATTCACATGATTACGTGTTGATTAGGGTTTGAGTGTATCATGGCCATGTTAACGGTAACCTCTGAGCTAGCATACCAGCTTCCCTACCTTGTGTTATAGTTTATTATCGGATTCACATGATAGCTTTCATATGCTAGGTTATATGTTAGTTAATTGTTTCATAACATGAAAAGCATATCATATATGTTAAGTGTTGTATTTTCCATATACATTGCTTTTATGTTATTCATGTTTCATTAAACTCGACATTTCGTGGCTGGGAGAACTCGGAGTTACTCCCCACTGACTGTGGCTTCCGTGTTTATATTTAATGCGGTTGGCAGGTTTGTGATGCATACTTGGGTACATTGACGAGCTAGCGAGCGAAGTATTTACCTTGGACCTATATTCGGTTCTTAGGATTGTATATTATTATACACTCTTTTATTTCCGTATTTATACGGGAGATATGTCTCCCGTCTTGTATATTTCTTTTGTATAATATTATTTCCGTTTTGTAATGAACCTTTTTATTTAAGACACCCTTATTATGTATTCCTATCTTTTATGTATTTAAATAATTTTTTTTCTTTCCGCAAATTTGAGGGTGTCACAGTCTCTAGGCTTTGAATAAGACTTGGAACAAGTCTTGTTGACTCAGTTGAGAAGTAACATATTGCATAGTGTTGACATACATGACTACCTGAGTCACCAAATTTTTTTTGTGCGACGACGTGATATTCTCCAACTTTTTAAACTGCCTAAATTATTTATTCAATTTATTTAAATAGTTTAAACTAATATATTATTTAATTAGGTTCATTCAATTCTATTCAAAATTGCAAATAATTAATTTATCTTTAAAACATTTTTTTGATGTGGAAAACAATACCGCGGGGTTTTTTGTACTCTTTTCAGTTAGTTTTTCATTTGATCAAGCTGCACCTATATGTCATGTTACTCACTGACTATATAAATGCAGCACCAAGTTTTACAAATTGCTTATCTGCACCTTTTTCATTCATACGGATCGACTGTTTGTAAATAGCTACGGAGTAGGATATAAGTATAGTAAACTATATTAGTATTAGTGCTAACTGATATGAATGATAAATAAAAGTTACCTTAACTTTATTTTATGAATTATGATTAGTCTCACTGGTTTAAAAATAACCAAATAAAATTGTCAGTGTGATTACGCTTTAATGTAACTTGTAGGAGCATTATTAAATATTCACTCATCCGGTCATTTGTTTATCATTTCCATTTTAGGCTACCTAATTTATTTATTTACCTTTCTATATTAAAAAGGTAATTTATGAGTAATTTGATCATCTAATGGGATTATTGTTCACATGTCATCCGTCAAGTACTACCACAAATAATCGTCTACCATTTCGTTAATAATTGTGCCAAAAAAAGGTAAACAAATGACCGGGTGGGAGAGAGTATTACTCTGTTGCTCACCGTCATCTTTTCAGTTTTTTTTCTCACATAATTCTAAACAATTAAGGCCGACTATCCAATACGAGTACAAGAATTAATTTCCGTAGCTTATACTCCCCCCGTCCTGGTTAATCGTTGTAACATTCTTTTTTAGATGTCTCAGTCAATTGTTGTCCTTTCTATATAAGAAAGATTTTTTGTGAGTAATTTGATCATCATCCAGTAAAACTATTGTCCACTTATTATCCATTAAGTGAAAACACAAATGATCTTTCACTATTTCCTTGATCTTTGTGCCAAAATTATATACCAACAATTGACCGGGACAGAGAGAGTATTAACATGATAACGATATCACTTAAAGGTATGAAAAGTTAGATTGTACATATTATTTGGAGATCTTATTACACATTTAGGGGTTGTTTAATTGCCTTTTAAATTCATGGGAATTGAAAAATCATGGGAAGTAGCTAAATGATGTCTTGTTTGGTTGCCCAATTCATGGAAAATGGAACTTTCTATAGAACTTCAATTCCTACATAATGTAGGAAGTCACTTACCTAGGTCCCCTAGGTAAGTGGGAGTTCCCACATGAATTGTACTTCCCACATTCAACCAAACAATATTTATACAATTCACATGATTTTCAAGTTCATATGAATTTAATCTTCCCGGGAATTCCATCTTTCTATGGCGAACCAAACTACTCCTTAGTTTACGTTTTTCCCATATTGATACCAATGAATTAAACTTTTTTGAGACAAGAAATAAACCATTCATATAACTTCGGGCACAATAGAAAATATAAAGGATTATAAGATTACTTGGATTAGTAATGTGACAATAAATGACATCACTTAACGATGACAACAAATGGCAGCGGGAATACTTGAATAGAGTTATTAAATAGAAATTTATTTAATATCAAACTAGTACAGATTCCGCGCGAATGCGCGGTTTTTTAAATTAAAATATTACATAATTTAACAATTACATCATTCGTATAACTCCAACTGAAATCTATTTACATAATTTACTATTATTAATGTTTTGTATTAACAGGTAGAAAAGCGAAGGTTCAACCTTTTTACTTATAATAAGATTGTCGGTTTTACTGAAACATTGTAAACTTTTTTTGAAAAAAAAAAATTGTTCTTGTACCCTTATATCCACTAAAAGTATAACATAAATACTTCATGAAATAGTGACATTGGTAATACAGTCAGATAAGACAAGTGTTGTAATAAATATACTTAATATAAGCTAAATAATTCTTTTTTAAATAAACAAAATTTAAATGTTCACATACTATGGAGTAGAGAGAGATATTAAGTTTAAATGTAAGAAATAATATATATAATTTGTAAGTTTTTTTTGTTGTAGAAGTCAAAAATATCTATGAATACTATTAACTTGCAGTACATACGTTCATATCAAAAGACAGAATAGTAGAATTATTTAGAAAGCGTTTGCTAAAGAAATATCAGTTGTCATCACATTTGGATCAATAAAAATAATAACAGTAAAATATTTCAATCACATAATACGTATAGTTTAATATATGTAACAAAATCAGAATATCCTATAAATATGTATAAATTTTTTAAAAATATCATACCATTTTTATAAAGAATATAGTTATTTATTGTTTGGAATAGTAGATTTAGTAGTAGATATGATATAAGAAAGTCTATTTATAGAATAAATCATTTAGGCGGAAAAATTTTAGTAAGCTCTTAATCTTTTAGTATAAGGGGGATTAAATAAACTCAAAGAAAATAATTAATTTGACTACAAACTCGGTTTTAAAAAATTAAGTGACTCAAATAAAAACTAAGACAAAACAAACCCAATATAAATAACTTATTAAATGGTTAAAATAATTTTACCCATTAATTAAAGTCAAGTACTTAGCTTACATAACCATAAAAAAGGGTATTAAATAAATATGGGCTTTAAATATATGATGGCAACACTATCATTTGAAGGTAGATTAGAAAATCTTCCAAAATAAGCAATGGTGGCAAAATAGGTAAGAATTACATTATAAATATATCAGTATCACTTAATATTTCATCATATCTGATTTGTTGAATAAATTAAAGAAAAAAATTCTTTAAAGATGGGATCATTTGATGCTATTGCTTTCTTGCTCTTGCTTCTTCTAGCAACAGGTAATACACCCATCTATCTCAAACTTAACCACTTGTAAATTTGAGCTACCAAATTAATCTTGAGTCATGAATCATGAATTTTGACCCCGCCACAACCGATACAACCATTCACAATTCTTATATCTTACTACCCATGCGTAGGATACTCCATACTCCCTCTAACCTCCTACTCCTTTCAACTCCCCATTTATTCTGTAACTTCCCATTTTTTATTTAAAAATAAATTAAAATTAAAATTAACTCTCACTTTTAAGAAGCAGTTATCACTATTATATTATCACTAGCTTAGGACCCGTGCAAGATTGCACGAGCATATTTAAATAATATATATAAAAAATAAAATTTTACATTTACGAAATTGATTAGGTAAGTCTAACTGAATTGGAAAGATGAGTATTTTTCTAATGGACAAATACGAATGAGCAATTATAATCCTTCTATTGAATCCAATCGCGTAAATTAGCGATCGATTCTATCAAATCACAATAGTATGACAATTTAAGTAATGAGGTTACTTTCTTTTATACTTTTTGAAATCATAACAATAAACGATATATTTACCTTGTACGAAAACGAAATACCCCATACATACTAACTCAAGCATGTAACCCCAACATCTATACAAATTATGTTCCAAATCACAAGATAACACTCTACGCCTGATCAGATGGTTGTAGATTTACTTGAAAATTGAAAAAGTAAATGGGTGAGATTGGAATATGTAATACTCCATATAATAATGTTTAAGAGACGAAATAGACCAAAAAAAAAAAAGGAGAAAATCCATTCCCAATATATGAGTAACGATCCTCGATCTCCAATGGCTCGGATTTTATACGCAGTGAATACTACTTTAGTACTCTTATCACATCACTCCGGTGAAGAAAAATCAATAAGGTGGGAGTCCAAGGCAAGTCGAAAACCAAAGTTTCAAAGTTTTGGTTACAAACTCACGGTAGAACTCTAAAACAACGTAATATAAACAATAAGTCTCACTCATGACGGATCATTTTCGTCTTAAGATTTCATACCCTTTTGTGACACATTTCAAGTAAAATGTGACAGTATTAATTAAAAAGTTACCAAAACAACAATTTTGAGTTGAAACACATACGGAGTATGTCGTTAAATAGTTCACATTTACTAAAAATGGTCACAAAAGGGTCGTGTGAAACTTTGAAACGGAAATCGCCGCCTAGAATAAGAATTTGTGTAATCCAAATTAAATGTACGCTATATTCGTGTCTTGCCTTACATAAATATCAAACCTGTTAAAGAAAAAGAAAAGTCCCCATAAGTTAATTTGGACGGTATTTTGCCCATGGGAATGACATGTGACCAAATATAAAAAAATCCCAATTTATTTACGAATTGAAACTTACTAACATAACCTTGACTTTTAACTGTCATTATAACCCAAGATAATATGTCATTTATTTCATGTGGTAACAGCCTCCCAATGTAGGGACGCCCTCCTCTCATTAGCTCATAACTTGCGAGAGCTCTCGAAGCACAAGAATAACCAAATTGCTCAAAAATTTTACACACACGGTAGAAAAAATCAAATTAATCAAAAGGCCATAAATCAAATTAAAACAAATACTTTGGATAGTATAAAATAATTGAATTATCGTGAAAATATGAATAAATCGATATTGAATATTAGTAAATTACCTATAATATAACCCTCATTTGAAGAGTAGACTTTTTTGCAATCCAAGAGGAGTAAATAAAATTTTTGTACGTAAAACTGAATTAACCTCAAATCTGTAAAAAAAAATTGTGTGAAATGGTTGAATTAATGACAAAACTGGTATACAATGGCCAACGAATTGAACATAAGAGTAGTAGAAAACACCATTTTGAAATAAAAACATAGTGGAAAGGAAAGAATGCGAAAACAGGATAATAACTTGAGAAAACTGAGAAGAGTTTAATAGGAGTGAATCAACAAAAGTGGATTTTTTTTTTGTGAAATAGGAAAAGATTGAGATTGATATGGTAGGAAATAATATCTATAAAAAATTCTAAAGATGATAAGGAGTCTTCATAATAGAGCGACGGCTAAAAAGATATACAAGATGAATTATTCTAGGGTTAGCATAGAATTTTAGTTAGGCGGGAAAAAAATGATTGAGAGAGTGCCATGTGTACAGATTAGTGTTAAGTGGTTCTTCTTTTATAGTTTTAATATAGATTAAGTGTCAGTAGTGTTATATTCACGATATGATATGATCATATTCACTTCTAAGTTTAGTGAATATAACAATGTTGTTTAATGAATATGTGATATATAGTGTCATATTCACAATATGAAACTACTATATTCAATTTTAGTATAGTGAATAAGACAGTGTAGCCTGATGAATATGTATTATGTAGTTTGATATTCACCGCATATCTCTATTATATTCACTTTTCGTTTACTGAATACGACGCTATAATTTTATTAATACATATTATCTAGTGTAATATTTAGTTTGATCATGAACGTTTTCTCCGTTTTATTCCATATCAAAACTACATAATGCAAAATATTTCATATAAATAAAAAAAATTATATTATGTGACATGATATGAATATCTCATTATTATGAATATGTCATTCCGTGAAATGAATATGTGAATAAAACTAAGATAAATACTGAAATATATCAAGTATGATCTCTAATCGTAGAGAACTAAATATTATGAATAGTGATATATTTTTTATAATTTATTATTTTATAAATTTTAAATTTATCTGTTTAAAAGAAAAAATAGTTAGGAGGGAGTACCATGCACCATACTCCTGGGTGCATGGTATAATTTACCTAACCCTTCAATGACACGTTAGTAGGGTCAAAACAATATCTACTCAGCTATGTGATGGGTAAAAAAAGTATATTATATGTGAATGTAGAAAATTAAAAAATCTTAGTGTTATTAAAACACAAACATTTCAAGCAATTCTATGCATCCACGTGTCATTAGAACAATTCCCTTTTTTATTGTTTTCTTTAGTGACCCCACCACTAATAATCCACCTTTTATTTCCCCTCCCATGCACCTATGTCATCAACTCCATCCTCCCTTCATTTTTGTTATTCAATGGTTTTCACATCTCAATTTGTACATTTTTATGATTTACATTACAATTTATCATGATCAACCAAAATAAAAAAAACTATTACTTCCATATATTTATGAATTATATATAATTGTAAAAAATCATGTTTTTGTCTAATATAGAACTAATCAAACAATGTTTGTAAATTACTCAGAATTTATATTTCATAATATACCAACTCTAAAATAAAGAAATTGTTGAATAAAAACTGTGAAAACATTAACAGAAATATCCAAATTATGTAAATCAACATTCTTACAACGTAATTAATAATGAATAAGAGTACACAAAAATATTTCTCAATTGAATGGCGAGTAAAAATTTATGCCATTTAAAAAAAAATGCCATTAATGGTATGGAGTATGAAATTTAAATTGCTATGATTTGACCCGTCTTAAACTTAAGACGGGCAGTCACCGTCAAAAATGAGAATTTGTGTAATTATAATTCTCTATTATTTTTTGTTAAACAATAATCAAGATAATAATAATATGATTTTAAAAAAATTAAAATTGAATTAGCGGTTATATGTCGTATGAGATCTATTATGCAATTAAGTAATCCATTAGCAAATAATTCCAAATGAGGATACTTACGAGAGTATTTATTTAGCTTTTTTTATACCCTGATAATTAATATATGTGAACGCATATTTAAAAATCATTAGATGAATAAATAAAGGTAAAACATTTTTAAACTTTATCAGTTTCAATAAATCTTTTTACAATACATCTAATTAAAATAGTTTTATGATAGTATTCCAAAAGAAAAATAAGTGTAGCACCATTATAAACTACTCCCTCAATTCTTTTTTTTTTTGTGATGGGGGAACCCGTAATCTCTATATTCAGCACCTATAAGGTAAACCTTCAAATATATATACTAACCTACAAACGACGTATACCAGGTAAGCCATCCAAAAATGACAGCCTCTAAGTCTAGACGTCATAAACTCATTTCATAAATATTCCACAAGATTGCTATTCAAGAGATTTGAATATGAGTCCCTCGAAAATTTCACCCATTTTAATCACTCACTCCATTCAATCTTATTATCCCCATTTTCCATAAAAGTTGAAATAATATACATTTCATATATATGTAGCATGATCCAAAATTAACCTACATAATCAACTGCTCCTTTCGTCCCGTTCATTTGTTTACATTTAGTTTTGACACAAACACGCATGAAAGAGAAAGCGACCAGTTATTGGTTGATAAATGGATCAAATTGAGCGTGGAGGATCAAATCGCCCCTCAAAGGCCTTCCAAAAGATAAACTATTCACTAAGACACCCTAAAACGAAATAGATAAACAAATGAAGAGACGAATCATAGGAAGTATCAGCCTACTAACATCTCCACGCTCCACTCTAATAGTATTGTCTCAACTATTTTTATAATAAAAGGAATAAATTATGTAGTTTATCATTTTCTTCGATACAAAGCAAACAACAAAATCAGATATATGGTTATTAAGTCGAGAAATCAACAAAATTTCTTTTTTTTTTTACTGCAATTAATCTCTGTATAATCAGAACTATTAATTTACTTGCATTTAAGAGTTAGTTATATTATTCATTCCTTAAGAAATGAAATTTAAAATATTGTGATGGGGATATTATCACTGTGATTGTACTTTGTATATATCTCTCGCGTCGTACTCTATTGTTTCATACTCCGTACATATAATTTTCTGTGTACATCTTTAATATCAAAATAAAAAATAAAGCAAACTTATTACATTTTTGTTTAGAGATATTTGGAATGTGAAATATTTTCTAAGTCTAATTAAGTTTTCTCAAGAGCTAACACTTATAAATTCTTAATTGAAATAGTTTAGTAAACCAAAATCTTAATATGACCTGATATAAAACTTAAGTAATATAATTTTTTTTGAAGTTAACAATGTTTATAAAAACATACCCACGCACTGACCATTATTATAAAACCATACCCGTGCAATTTTGCACGGGCTTAAAACTAGTTTAACTTAATGTTAGAAACTCTTTCAATTAAATTATACAGTCTATAAGACATAAATATTATTCAATAATTAATTAATATATATTTATAATATATGAGAGAATAATAGTTTACAATAAACTAATTTTAGGTCATTAAATAACAGATATGACTAAAAAAATCAGATTTACATAACACATACATCATTTGAGTACCAATGTAACTTCATTTTTAAAATTATTAAGATTAAGAGATTTATGAACATAATTAAATTAATATGATCATTAAATATTATTCATGTAAAAATTTAAATTCACTGTCTTGTTTAAAAATTGTTGAAAAAATGACGATAACAACCTTTTCGATCTGCTAGTAGTACACTGTATACGACAAATCATATCCTGACCAGATTCCCCCTTGATTGATTTACCTTTGCCTGGCCAAATTGATTGATTTACCACATATATCCTAACTTAGTACGATACCCTTATTGAGAGAGCATCCAGTATTAATCTTCAGTAGGTCTTGCTTAAGACGGGTCGGATCTTGCAACGGGTATTTTGTGAGAGAAAATGGGTAGAGGGGACAAGGTGGGCTCCCCCCATGTGCTCTCCACTCACCCTTGATGGGTATTTTGTGAGAGAATATGGTAACCGTCTTAAGCTTAAGACGGATACCTCCGTCTGAAATAAGAATTTGTGATTAATCTTATCACGGGTATATCCGTTACAAGTTTGCGACATGTCAAATACTACCAATGTGGGTAGATAAGACAAAACATAATGTTACTCCCAAAGCATTCTGCTTTTGTCTTATCTACCCCACATGGATAATATTTGACCCGTCGTAAGCTTGCAACGGATATGTCTGTCACAAATGAGAATTTGGGTATAAGTTTATACTAGGTTTATAATTCGTTAAGTCTTAGAATAGGGTAATATTGTAAAACCACATGTTAAGAAATTGCACAAATTTTTAGAAACGGCATTGCACAAAAGTTTACTCAATTTTGATTAACTAATATTAATATTAATGTGAAGAAACTCAATAGTCTCATATGTAAGGTAATCACAAATTTTTTCCATATGTAAGGCAATTACACATTGATAAAAAAGGAGAGTGTTTACCACTTTATATGGCAAGGGACTATTTCTTCTATTGTCAATTGGTTTAGATTGAACCTCCTTAGGTTTATAAAGCGGACTCTTTCTCCTCATTACGGGTGAGACCCAGGCCAAATAAAGAATGCAAACAATTATTCTTTTCACGCAATACTTGTAACAATAACTCAAAACCTAATTATGAATAAAGTTATATGAAAAATCAAGAGATTATTTTTTTAAATTTGATGAATTTGTTATTTCAAAATTTTGTGTAGTTTGGGTCGAGAACTCTTGTGTATTGGGAATAAGGCCAACACAAGTGAGCAGTGCCTTACCTCAAGGAGGTGATGAAGACGATTCTGATTCAGGTGATGTTAGTGGTGGAAGTAAAGGTGGTTCCCAAGAAGAAGGTGGCCACGGTGCAGGAGATGGTCATAGACTCTGTAGAACTCCTAGTGAGAGATATAAAGGGCTATGTACTCCAAGTAATTGCGAACAAATTTGCATTGCTGAACACATGCAAACTGGACGATGCTCTTACTTTCATTTCTCGTGTCATTGTTATAAACCATGTTAATTTGTTTCATGACATGTCACTTTTGGCAAACTAATAATGTAAACTACTAATAAATTAATGAGTTAATGAATAAGCCATTAATGTGGCAATGTTACCAACCTAAATGTTTCTTTCTGGCGACTAATAAATATTTGCATTATACTTGTGATTTAAATTTACCGCCCGACCCCATTAGGTTTTTTAAATTTACCTTTTTGATTTGTTTAGGGTTATTTCATGAAAATAATCCCAACTTTAATAATCCTAACATTAAATAACCGGGACTAATCCAAATGATGTCACTTTTTAACTTTAATTGTTATCCTTCTTTTATTTACTTGTTGTAATGAAGTAACTCTAATATATAATTGATCAAGTTACCTTTGTTTTATCAGGAGGTGATCAAATGGCCCAAGCCCATTATCCCGGCCCAACCTAGCCCGCTTTTTTGCAGGGCTCGGCCATGTCATTTAGGTCCAAAAGAGGGTCATGGGCCGCTTAAAAAGGCCCATCGTAGTTTAGGGCCGGATTTGGGCCAAGCTTTGAGCCCAAATCTTGGCCCTACCCGACCCAAATATACAAAAGATGACGCTTTTTTAAAGATTATATAAATAAAAGTTTCTATAATTTTTTTAAAGAAAAACTCGTAAAAACTACGTACATTCATTAAATTTAAAAGCAATTTCTTCTTAATATAGATTATATCTATGAATATATGATTACGCATTCTAAGATTGTTTTATTTGCCTTTATCTATCCTTTATCGAACAATTCATATAAGGCTCATCATTTTTTATACCAATTGTATTAATTTTATAATCTAAGCATGCATTTAGCATACCAGTAGGCGATATGCGACTATTTATCCCACTCAGAAATCTTAGGGCTCGAAAAGCCCATTTGAGCCCTAAAGCCCAACCTTGCCCGCTTGGGCTGGGTTTGGGCTCACAAAATAAGCCCATTCATTTAGCCCGGCCCGGCCCAGCCCAGCCCTACAAACTAGGGCTGAGCAAAAATATACGATACAGTTTTAATATACGGATACGATACGGTATACGGTTTTAATTACACGGATTTCCGGGTACACGATACAAATTTCCGGGTATACGATACGGTTTTTACAAAAACCGTACCGGGTCCGGGTCGGAGAAAATCAAAACCGGGTATACGGTTTTGAGCCGGTTTGATTAAAAATAACGAAAAAAAAAGTTGAATGTAAAATTTTGTTTTCTGTTTTATTTGACTATATGGGTGAAATTTTGAGCACCAATCATTTTATGTGAAACTTGTAATATACGCTACTCACTTTAATAGTGACAAATTTCTGTGTGAAATTTTGCAAATTTATATTTTGCTATTTTACCTACTGACTTTGCAAGTAATTGCGTTTTGTAATAATGATCCTACTGGATTATATAAGTATCTTATTTATTGGTCGTTACTAATGTTGTGGACTCAATTTCCAGGTTTGAGCATTATCAATTAAACCGGATCCGGGTATACGAAAACCGGGTCGGATCCGGGTTCTAATTTTTGGCCTTCCAAAAATCGGGTACCCGATACGGTTATTAAAACCGTATCGGGTACCCGGTTTTGCTCAGCCCTACTACAAACGGGCTATACTTTTTTGGCTAAGCCCGACCCGTGATCACCTCTATTTTATCTTATAATCTTCTTCCCTTTTTGTTCTTTTATAGTCTTCTTACTCTATTTTATTCCTCCTAATTTCTTGCATCATTTTCTCGATATTTTTTATTTTCTCACTCCCTTTCTCTTCCTCCAAATTTCTTTCTTTGCTTTACTGCTCTTTCTTTTCTTCCTTCAAATTTTATTGGTTGTCATCTTCATCTTCTATCTGCTCTTGCACAAATGGCGACTGTTCTCTTAAAACTAAATTCCATATTGAATAATTAAACAATAGTGTAGGTACATGGAGCACCATGCCTCGCCCGAAATACTTAAATTAGACCTTCTGAGTGGGACGGAGTACTGAGGCCTCGGTTTCCCGAATTAGTGTAGAACAAATCGATAATCTCAAAACACAACTTCAATTTACATTAATTAAAAAAATGCCCAAGGTACAAATTATGGTCGACTAAATACAAAGTGAATACAATTTATTATAAACTTAATAAAAGAATGATGAGAGAGAAAGTTAGAGAGAAGTTTGTTCTAACTTTCTACGGTTTTTTTGAATTTTGTGCAATGGCAGAAATTAATTCAACTAATCATTCTCTTGACAAATTAAATACAAGTAGTAATAATAATAGTACATTAAGTAATATTCAATTAAATAATAGGAATAATAATTCTAATAGTAACAAAAGCTTACGTGCTTCAGAGATTCATAATATTCAGATGGAGGTTCATAATCGATTGAAAGGTAGTCATGCTAGAAAGGAAGTGGCTTGCCCTGAATCAAATGATACATGGAAGGAAGTTGTTTCGCGAAGGAAGAGGCAGGAACAGAGTCGTGCTAAGGAGGGGAAACTGGACTGTAACACCCCGGCCCAAACCTTGGGTCGGGAGCGGTCACTCATGATAGCTCTCCAGGCTGTGTACATGGCCCACAGATCAACACGGGTCCTTTCCAGCGCATTTTGTCCTCACTCATGCACATCCCGGGAACCTTCCCAGGAGGTCACCCATCCTAAGACTACTCTCAGTCAAGCACGCTTAACTTTTGAGTTCTTTTGCATGGATAACCTGAAAAGAAAGTGCACTTTGTTGATATGAGTAGTACTTTCAATCCCTTTAAGCACTAGTCATTTAAGCTTATCAATGAACCTCTTCAACTAACGTGGGGTGTTACAATCACCCCCACTTGAAGAACGCAACGTCCTCGTTGCGCCTGGGAGCATAACCGCTAACCCAGAATCCTCCCCCGCTAGGTGGGTGATCACAATGGAGCGTATAACAACTGCCTCCAGGAGCGTATAACAACTGCCTCCATCACCACACGGTCGCAGGGTTGCTCTGATACCATTTGTAACACCCCGGCCCAAACCTTGGATCAGGAGCGGTCACTCATGATAGCTCTCCAGGCTGTGTACATGGCCCACAGATCAACACGGGTCCTTTCCAGCGCATTTTGTCCTCACTCATGCACATCCCGGGAACCTTCCCAGAAGGTCACCCATCCTAAGACTACTCTCAGTCAAGCACGCTTAACTTTTGAGTTCTTTTGCATGGACAACCAGAAAAGAAAGTGCACTTTGTTGATATGAGTAGTACTTTCAATCCCTTTAAGCGCTAGTCATTTAAGCTTATCAATTGACCTCTTCAACTAAGGTGGGGTGTTACATGGACTCCATTAATGAAGTTGAAGCAGTTGTAGATGCTCTGAAAGGTAATAATCTTAAACTATCTATTCAGGATGTTCAGGATGAAATCAACTTTTGGTCCTCTGCGGTTTATGGCTATGTCATGGGGGCAAACCCGCCTCGTATGGTGATTGAAGGTTTTTTAAGAAGATCTTTAAAGGATTATGAGGTGTCCGAAATTTCTTTTTTGCCAAATGGACTGTTTATCATACGTTTTGGGACAGTTGAACACCATCAATTGGTTCTGAATAGGGGTGTGATGCTGTTTGATGGGAAACCTGTTATTCTTCGGTCATGGGATGAGGATGTGAAGATGGCCAAGGTGTCTGTTAAAATTGTACCCATATGGATTAAGTTAGTTGGACTTGATTTGAAGTTCTGGGGTGAGAAATGTCTTGCGAAATTGGCGTCCTTAATAGGAAAGTTTATTAGGATTGATGAGGTTACTTTGATGAAAACTCTTCTGGGATTTGCCAAAGTGTTAGTGGAGGTGGAAGTTGATCAGAATTTTCCTGATAAGATTGTATTTGAGGATGAGAAAGGGCAGGAGGTGACTGTGCTTGTAGAGTATGATTGGGTTCCTATAACATGTCAAAAATGCAAAGGAATGGGTCATAGTATTGAGATGTGTAGGAGTAATGGCCCTAAAGCTCTCCCTGCACAATTTAATTGGAAAGTTCCAAGGAAGCAGGTTTGGAGGAAGAAAGAGGTTATTGGTCCTGTGTTGGACCAAGTTGAATTTCCTGAGTTGCTAGCTAGTAAGTTGAGTTCAGTTACTAAATCTAAAGAGATGGAGAAAGCAGTCCCTTCTAATGCAAATACACCCGTTAACACTCTAATGAATGTGCAATACAATTCTCTATTTACCCATGCAAAGGTTATTACCAGGCTTACAAGACATGAAACTCGTTTGACTGGTGGGCAAGATATTGGTTTTGTGCTGAAATTTAACAGTGCTTTAGGGAAGTCATCTGAACTGGTAGACAAAGGAGGAGGAGATGGGGATGGTTTGCCCCATAATGAATAGAATAGGAGTTTGGAATGTTAGGGGCCTGAATAGTGAGATAAAACAGAAATATATCAAATGGTATATCCATCAAAATGATATGGATATTTTTGGGCTCCTTGAGACTAGGGTAAAATCTATGTCTCTAAATAAAGTAGCTGGTAAACTCTGTAATGGCTGGTCCTTTATTACTAACAATAATTTTCATAATGGGGGTAGAATATGGGTAATTTGGAAGGATCAAAAAGTTCAGGTGGATGTTCTAGAGATGGATGCACAATTTATTCACTTAAAGGTTCAGAGACTCAGTGATAATAATCAATTTTATATTACTTTTGTGTATGGTTTAACTAGACTGAATATGGTTGATCCTTGGATGATTTTGGGTGATTTCAATAATGTATTGCATCCTAGTGAGAAAATAGGTTTGCCTGTCAGGGACTCTGAGACTATGCCTTTTCAGAAGGTTATTGATGATTGTGAATTACAGGATATTAAGACCTTGGGTGCTTTCTTTACTTGGAATAATAAGCAACCTAGTGGTACAAGAGTGTTTAGTAGGATTGATAGAGTGATTGTTAATGATGGTTGGCTTCAAAGCTATCCTAATTACTATGCTTTCTATGGGCCTGAGGGTGATTTTGATCATTGTCCATGCATTATTGAAGAAGGAGGTGTTAGTAGTAGTAAGACCCTGTTCTTTTGGATTTAATTTAAGTTCCTATAAGTTCAGTTCAGCTTCATTAAGTTCAGTTCAGTTCAGTTCAGCTCTATTAAGTTCAGTTCAGTTCAGTTCAGTTCAGCTCTATTAAGTTCAGTTCAGTTCAGTTCAGCTCTATTAAGTTCAGTTCAGTTCAGTTTAGTTCAGATTACTTTTATTTTAACATTATTATGATTATTATTCTTATCATTTTTATTATTATGTTAATTCATTTAATATATTTATTATTATTATTATATTTATATTTTTAAAAAATTATTTATTACTAGTATTTCACCGTTATAATTATTCTTTATATTATTAAATTTATGTTTAATATATTTATTTATTCTTATATTATTACGATTAATGGAAATATTAGTATTATTAATATTTATTAATATTATATTTTATATTTTATTGATATATTCATTATTATGAATATTATTAGAAAAATATTTATTATTATTATTATTATTATTATTATTATTAATATTATTATTAATAATAGTAATAATAATAATAATAATTATTATTATTATAATGTATTAATATAATATTATTAGGCCTACTATTATTATTAATTATATTTGCTTTATTACAATTTATAGTATTTATATATTTTTTAGTTACTATTGTTAATATATTTATTACTATATTATATTGTTATTAATAATGTTATCGTTTATATTAATATTTTATTATTATAATATTTATTCTTATATTATTGTTTTATTTTTTTATATATCTGATTAGATTATCATTAAATAATATTAATATAATATTATTACTATTAATGATTTATATTATTATAATATTAATTATTATTATTATTATTATAAATTATAAATTATATTTTATATTATATTTTATATTATTATATTATTATATTATACTTATCATATTTAATTTTTAGTTACTTAATTTTATATATTTATTACTATAATTAATAATGTTATCATTCGTATTAATATTATATTTTTTATTATATTACTATAATATTTTTTTCATATCTTATTAGATTATATTATTATAATATTATTATTACTAATGATTAATAGTAATAGTAATAATAATAATAATAATAATAATATTGTTATCTTTTTATTAGTTCAGTTCAGTTCAGTTCAGTTCAGTTCAGCTCTATTAAGTTCAGTTCAGTTCAGTTCAGCTCCATTAAATTCAGTTCAGTTCAGTTCAGCTCTATTAAGTTCAGTTCAGTTCAGTTCAGCTCCATTAAGTTCAGTTCAGTTCAGTTCAGACAAATTCAGTCCAAAAGAACAGAGCCTAAGAAGCCTTTCAAATTTTTTAATATGTGGAGCAAGGTTGATGAGTTTCAGGAGGTAGTGAGTAAAGGTTGGTCCACTCAGATTATTGGCTCTTTTATGTTCCAGGTGGCTAAGAAACTAAAGCTACTTAAACCTATGTTTAAGAAGCTGAATAGGGAGTTGTTTTCTGACATTGAAAGAAATATTGATATTGCCTTTGAGGTATTGTTAAGCTGCCAAAAGGAGTTACAAACTGATCCTCATAACTTAGAGCTCATGGATAGGGAATATCAAACTAGAAGTAGCTATGTCATGTTGGCTCAGGCTAAATAGGATTTTTTGAGGTAGAAGGCTAAGTGTCAGTGGGCCAAAGAAGGTGAAACTAATAGTGCAATGTTTCATAGAGTTATTAAACAGAGACAAATTCAGAATAAGGTTCTCAGAATTGATGGGCTGGATGGACAATCTTATGACAAGCCTGAGGAAATCCCGAAAGCTTTTGAGGTGTATTATCAGGAATTGTTGGGGTCTTGTGCTTCTACTTCTGATTTCTTTCCTAACATTATGAATGAGGGTCCGAGAGTACAGGAGAGGGATTGGGATAACCTGTGCAGGATACCTACTGATATTGAAATCAGGAATGCTGTCTTCTCCATTCCTGATGAGAAGAGCCCAGGCCCGGATGGCTACACTAGTTGTTTCTTTAAATCAAGTTGGGGAATCATAAAGGATGATATTATTAATGCTATCAAAGATTTTTTTTCATACAGGGCAGCTTTTGAAACAAATAAACTCTACAAACTTGGTCCTTATTCCAAAAACTGACAATCCTAAAAGTGTTAAGGAATTTAGACCAATTGCTTGTTGTAATACTCTCTATAAAGTTATTTCAAAGCTTCTTTGTAATAGGATAGCTGAGGTCTTGCCAGCTCTCATCAATCCTTCTCAAGCAGCTTTCATTAAGGGTAGGAGTATTATTGGGAGCATCCTTATTAGTCAGGATTTGGTGAGACTTTATGCTAGGAAGAATTCTTCTCCAAGATGCTTAATAAAAGTGGATCTCAGGAAAGCTTATGATAGCATTGAATGGGAGTTTGTGTATTTCATTCTGATGTGTTTACAGTTTCCTCCTGAGTTTATTAAGCTAATCCTTTAGTGTGTCACTACTACATCTTACTCTATTGTCTTAAATGGGCAGCCTTATGGTTTTTTTCAGGGTAAAAGAGGTCTCAGGCAAGGTGATCCCTTGTCTCCTCTTCTGTTTACCTTGTGTATGGAATATCTCAACAGGATTTTAATGGTTATAGGAGATATGAAGGGCTTTAAATTTCATCATCTGTGTAAAGGACTTAAGCTGAATCACTTGATGTTTGCTGATGATCTCTTAATCTTCTGTAAGGGTGATGTCAAGACTATTTTTATGCTGATGGAAGGATTCAGTAGTTTCTCAAAAGCTTCAGGTTTGCAGATTAACAATGAGAAATCTGAGATTATTCTAAAAGGTGTTGACAATGATACTGAGGAGTTTATTCTTGAGTACACTGGTTTCAGAAGAGGCTCTTTACCATTCAAGTACCTTGGTGTGACTATTTCTAACAAGAGGTTGTCAAGGATTGATTGTAATATGTTGGTTGAGAAGATGATTGACAGGATTAAGGGCTGGAACAAGAGGAAGATTTCCTATACTGGCAGACTTACCCTAGTTAAATCAGTTCTTAACACTTTGCACAATTATTGGGCTCAAATATTCATACTTCACGTGGGTGTGATATATAAACTCAAAGCTATTTGCAGGAACTTTTTATGGGAAGGGGAAGATACATACTCAAAGGGTCCCTTAGTAGCTTGGTCTGCTCTTTGTAAAGGAAAGGATCAAGGGGGTTTGGGCATTTTTGATAGTAAGTTATGGAATATTGCAGCAGTTGGAAAGTTGGCCTGATGGATTCTTGTTAAAAAAGATCATATCTGGATCAAATGGATAGATAAAATCTATCTCAAAGGGAGAGACTGGATTACCTATTAACCTAATTCTTCTAGATCATGGGCATGGAGGAAGATCTGTGCAACTAAGAATGTTTTGAAGATAGGGTTCTCACAAGGTCTTTGGCCTGCTGAGGGTGATGGGTATACTATTACTAGAGGTTATAAGTGGCTTAGTGAGATGAATGAGGTGAAACCTCCTTGGTGCAGAATTGTTTGGAACAAAATGAATGTCCCTAAACATAATTTTATCCTTTGGTTAATCTGTCAGGAACGTTTGTGTTGGAGTAGGTGTCCTCCACAAAAGTGCGCCACATAATAAATCTTATTATGCAATATAATTGGGATAATTATTGACTACATATATGATTAGTCAGTTGATTAACGTAAATCAATAACGGTTGGCTAACTAGAGTTTGACGTTATTGTCGTTTGACGGCGGTGATCAACTGATCCCTTTCGGTCACACCTAAAGGATGAAATCCAAATAGTAACTAATTATTTGTATACGATACAGTTAATTAGTACATTACATATATTCGATATGTACGAGAGTTAATTGTTAGAAATTGAGTTAAGAACTCAAATTCGATTAAACTTATTTTTCAATTATGCGATAATTGACTAATAAATTTATATCTTTTTTTAATACGATTAAATAAGATTTAACTTAGTAATTAATCGTTAAATTACTAAATTAGTTGAGGTTTTGAGATAGAGGTAATTAGTTAATTATATTTACAAGGAGTTGTAAAATAAATTAACTAAGCATTGTGGGACCCATTATATATTGATATAATGGTAAAATATTACTTAAAATGTTAAGTACATATTATTTATTTAATTGAGTCATATAATTGTTATATGATCAAATTAACACTTAATTATACAAGATAATTAACCATATGATCAATAAGTATTTGTGAGACAAATATCAAAAATCAAAATGGACCTAACTAGGCCAAAATGGCCGGTTGGATTGTAGTTAGAAGGGTGATGATTTTGTTCTTGTTTTTACTCTTTAGTTACTTATTGAAAGTGACATAACAAGTAGAAATAATCATCATATATACTACAACACTCCACTCTAATGCATGTGATCAAATTGAACAAAATAATAGTCCATTTTTGGACTATGTCATCCGGCCAATTTGGCTTTATAATGAACAATTGTTGTTCATCATTTATCACTTCATTTTGTGCAATTGTCATACTTCTTTCTAAAATTCTTCCTCTCACTAAAAACTCTCAAATACTAATATTTACTAAGTATTACTAGTGTAGTAATATAGTCATAATATTAGTAGTATAATATCTATCTTATTATCTAGTTAATAATAAGAGTAGATTATTTGGGTTAATCTTGGTGCAACTTAGAGGAGATCTTCTACTTTGGAGATTGTTTGTGTTCATCCATATTTATAGCTCAAGAACAACAAGAAGGAGTTCTTGTTGTGCCCTTATATTTTCCATATCAATGTGAGGAAATTTCTTCTCTTATATAAATGTCTTTATATTTGCATGCATGTTACATAGATCATTATAAACTAAATTAATAAGTAATTTAGTAAATAATTAGAGGATTATAATTAAGGTCTTTGGACTATCAATTGGTATCAGAGCAAGCTTGTAGCATGCATGTTCATTTTGGACATTTTTTTATTAAAGTTATAAGATAACTAATAAATCAAAGATTTTGAGTTAAAATACGATTCTGACGCATTTTTTTGGTGCATGTATACCTACTGACCTCAAAATGTTTTTGGTCAAATTTCGTGATTTTAGGGATTAATTTGCTATTTATTTTGATTTTTGGCGTTTAAACCGAGTTAACATGCATTTTATGAGTTAAAAGTTAACTAAAAATAGTTGCATGTTGATTCTGGCCATGAAATTTTAATATGATCTCACATGCATTTCTTAAATATTGTATGTAAAATTTCGTGACTTTTACTTATGTATTGCATGTTCATTGATTTTTATACGATAAAAGTCGATAATATGAGATTATAATGTTCATAAAATTGAAACGTCCATTTCTGGTCTTGAAAACTTTTTGTACATTTAACATTCTGATGTTGATACTCTTGGTGAAATTTCATAATTTGTTTCACTGTTTTACTATATCTAATGTTTTTTATTTGATAAAACCATTAAATACAAAGCTATTTGTTCATAAAATTAATTTAAATTTTTTGAGCAAATGTTTTTTATTTTTATAGTTCCTGGAATTGTTCCAGAATGTACAAAATTTTTTGGTTTCAAATTTTATGATGTTTTTATTTTATTTTGGTTTTATTTCATAATTGTTATGATTAAACCGTAATATTTAGCAAATGAAATCAAATCGATCTAACTAATGACCGACAAAATTAGTAGTGACTAATTTTGAGTTCTAAATCAGTTTAGTTAATTAGTTTGAATTTAAATGAGATTTAAAAGTTGATGATGATTTTTAATGGTTAAAAATCAATAAATCCCGGAAGAAATCGAGCTACAATGAGCATGAATGGAACTTAGGACGATTTTGGCATGAATTTTGCAGCAATTTATTTTATTTATGTTTGAATGAATGAATTTCATTTATTTAATAATTTATGCAAAGTTTGTACCTAGTATGGCCTAGTTATTTTCATCGTTATTACCCGTAATGTAAGGGAATAACGGTTTGGTTGTAATTTTATTGCGATCTCGTATCGCCGGTTTGTATAATTTAATAATTTTATTTTATAGAATAAATGTATAATAGGAATTTGTATATTTCTATATTTTGTAATTATTTTTTATGAAGACCGGTGACTCCTTCAAGACGGTGCCATTTTGGAAGGTGTTCCAAGTGAAGAGGCAAGGGACCAAGGAGTTGGTTTCCGAATTTGTAACTATCTAGTTAATTTTGATTAGCTAGGTGGCCATACTAGGATTTTATTGTTGCTTGATTGCTAGCTTTATTTTCGCTCATGCCAAAATCGTCACACATGCATTTTATTTACCGTTATTGTCAATTCAACGTTATTCACAATTCACCGACTTAGTTCGCTTATAGGGAATTAATAACAAAATTGACAAGACCTCTCACATAACTTAAAAAATTGAGATTTAGCCTTACCAATTAGTAACACCTATGAACCCCGTGTTCATTAGGGCTACCACGCTCGTGGGTCCCTTTTTACCTCGGGTAAGTAGGGTGATGCGATCACAAGCCAAAATTGGATTGGACTCAACGAGATAAGCGTTATCTTGGGACTAGGAGATGGATTTAGTTGAAATCCGTCAACCAAGAGTTCTAAGTGTAGAATTAGTCAAGTATTGACTTACCATTTTTAGATAAAGGTAGCATGCGATGACTATTTTTGTCTAAAGATGGGTCTTGGAATCACTTATATAATTTCGTGAGGGGTCATTATATGAGTGACTTGTTTAAAATTGTTTTTACAAGTAAATTATATATAAGCAATGAATGTTTATTTTCCGTTGATATTTATTTTTATTCGCGCAATGACAATTATTTTTCTTCTATGAACTTATAAATCCGTTCAATCATGGAAAAGGTTTCCATTATTTTATACGGTAGTATATTGATTGCGATCTTCGTTTAAAACACCGTAGCTAAAGACAAAATGAATTTTATCTTTTGATCCTCATATTCACCGTTGCAAATGTCTCTTATGAAGAGTAAATGAATATGTCACACTTAGTCAAAAGCGTTTTTGAATATTTTGTGACACCTTCTTATAACAATGGTACATCAATTTTTTGCTCCAAAGAAAATATTTGTATTTTGGTATGTCGTCATAATGCTCCTTATCGAGGCTTACCTCAAAAGAGGCCAAAACAGTTGGGATGACTAGGTTAATCGATTTATTTGAAATCGTGAACAAACCAAATACCGTAATCACTTCATGAAAAGTTTATCCTTTTGAAGGTAAAACCATGAATGAAATGAAGAATAGTCTTCACAATAATTCCAATATACTTGTCTAAGTAGAGATTCATGAAAGTGAGTGGGAGCACTAAGAATGATGTTTATATTCTTAATTGTTAAGACGAGGTTCAAGAGTAGGTTGGCTCGACTTTGACACAAGGCAAGGGATAAAGGCAAGACTATTTTGAATAGTAAAGTCAAAACCCAAGCAAGGTGTCGAACCCAACTTTTGACGATTCTATTTTACAGTGTAGGACACAAGAAAAGAATCTTCCCAAAGTTTTCTAAAGAGTTAGAAATTGGGTGTAATTTTTCACCCATAATATCTATATGATCGACATTTATTTTGCTAAATGCAATTTTTGGGTATTAGATACCTATTATGGTTTTCATCAATGTATTCAATGCATATAATAATGATTCGTGCGACGACTAACCATAATTAAATGTCGACCTACAAGGGAAATATAACTATTGTAGTTTTATTTCTATAGAGACATATAAAAGTTATAATGTGATCAATCTAGTTTTGGATTTAGAGGTATACTTTAATAAACGTTATTATGTACATAACCTCTAAATAAAGAATATAGTATCCACTTAAGTGTACGACACAAGTGTTTCACTTTTGTGAATAGAACAAACGTTGTATCTTTTTATGCCTATACTTGGTCAATGGTTATCCCATACCAATCAAAGGTAAATATATTCTTGATCTAAACTAGTAATAATTACTTGTCATATAGATTGTAAAAGCTCAAAATTGGTGACCCTAATCTAATCTTAATTCTGGATTGTGTAGCACATTAAGAGGCTAGTATTGACAACTATCCCTAAACCATCTGATTTTGAATCTTATGGTGCGTGCGAATCTTGTATTCAAGGCAAGATGATTCGTGCCCTTTTGTTGAAAAGGAAATCGAACTAGTAAATTATTGGCCCCATTACATAAGAATATGTGTGGTCCAATAACAAACACAACCAGAGATGGTAATGATTACTTCACTTGATTTACCGACGATTTAAGTAGATATTATGTTTGATTCTACTTAATGAGGTGCTAAGAGAAATCTTTGAAAAGTTCAAAGAGCTTCAATGAGAAGTAGTTAACCACTAGAGCATTAGATCAAGGACTTACGACTAAATCGTAACCATAAATATCTAAGTATTGACTTTGATTTTCACCAAAAGTATTGTGAAATGATTTCACAAGTTAACTTCTCTAAAACACATTATTAGATAAGGTGTTGTTGAATAGAGAAACAGAACCTTATACGATATGGTTTTGTCTTTATCAAGTCAAAATGAGCCATTTGACTAACCTTGGGATCTTAATATTTTTGTCTGCTATTTCTTTTCCCACCATATTAAAACACATTTAAAACAGTCTGATTTCATTCCATATACGATATGGGTAGGTAGCGTACCTAATTTATAAGTTATTTGAATGAAACAAGTGCTCAATAATCCCACATTGACCACGAGAACAAAGCGTTTGTGACTCGTGATGCTGTCTTTCAATAAAAATACGATTATTTCTTGATAAGACAGAGTGGGAGAAAATGTTTCAAGAGCCACAAACTGAGCATATGGTCCGGAAAAAGTTTTTCTCATTGCTTGTTCAGTAGTTGTTTCTTCGGAACCTACGAGGTCATGTGGAATTTTATCGCTCCTTTATAGTGATGAATTCTAATATGCGACTTATATAAGACTTTTTTTAATCCCAACTTCTTGATATGGCTTAGAGTCATACGATTCGTAATGGACTCCATGCATGATGGTCAGGTATGTGACCTGGTAAAATTTTACTTGAAGAAGTACGACCTCTTCAATGTAAATTGATTTTTAAGATCGAAATTTGCATGGATGAACATTAAAATGTTTTCAAAGATAAACTTGGTAGGCAAAGATTTTGCACCAACCTTAATTCTTTGATCCATTCGAATATACTTAGTCGATGACATCATATCATTAATAGTATGATTTCAACTTGATCTCAAGAACCACCTCTTGAATACGATTCTAGAAGAGGTGGTATATTTTAATATTCACCGGTGGGGTTCGTGGATCCTACACTATCCTAATTAATTTGCAAGCTTAGAGGATTCTTAAGTAACCGCACTAAAGAGTTGGAATTAGTGGTCATCATGGTCACAAATATTTCTCGATATCTCGAGGAATTATGTTTATACATGAAGTTTAGTGGGAGTAATATGGTTTTCATCAGTCTTATATGTGGAGACATATTGATCATTTTAGATGATGGCAGATTTTGGAGAAGTAGAATACATCTTTTAGATATCTGGATTTATGGAGATAAATCTAAAAGGATATTAGCATTGAGTCAAAATTCTTATATTGATAAGATCTTTGACTAGTTCAAGGAAGTTGAACACATCATAATTGATTCCTTTTGCTTCCGCTGCGGGATCAATTGTATACGCTGTGATGTATACTCAATCCGACATTTCGCATGCTTTGAGTATGACGAATCATTTACAATCAAATCCAAGTGAGAGTCACTTGATAGCCATAAAGAACATCCTTAGTACTTGCGAAGGACTAAAAGATATGTTCCATGTGTTTGGAGTTTAAAATGAGTTGCGTGTAAGGGTTACATAGACTTCCGTTTCCAAACTGATCAAAGTGATTTGAAATCACGAGTTGGCTGTGTTTTACAGAAGATTTATCTGTTGGAAGAGTTCCAAACAGAAAATACTATTGGAAAGGTTCCAAGTAGGAGTGACATTTTCAAATAGAAATGTCATGTATCCGCTGGAAGTGTTCCGGGCAGTTTATCATTGCGGATTTAACAACGGAAATGGAGTACATTGCGTCATATGATGATGCATATGAAAAGTAGCTTGGATTCGACAGTATGGAGGGACTAGAAAGAAACTAGGTCAAATAGTGAGATCTATCCTATTATACCTGGTTAAAACAGTGGGAGCTACCGTTAGGAAAAGCGGTCCGAAGTCTAGATTCAACCTAGACACGTACTCAGAAAGTTTTATGTAATATGAGATTACGTAGACAAAAAGAAATAGCGATCAGAACGATGGGAGAGATGCAAGTATTGCTAATCCATTAGCTATGCTTTTGCAGGATGAACATGATAGTCATGTCATTTCAATGGGATTGAAATATGTACCTGAATTGCTAGAGATTATGAGATATGAAATTATTGATAACGTATCAATTTTTCCAAATATTAGATAATCGCATTCATTGTTAGAGTTTCATTAAAAACTCCTTATTTAGTTTGACTAAATTTTAATACTTTGTTTATCCGAATTGGTTAAAAGAAAAGTTGAACCCAATTCAAGTGAACAGGATGAACTTAGTGTTTTGTCCCTAGTCACTCATTTGAGGTGACGTCTCGAAGTGACTAGATTGTAAGTCGATCGATGGTTGGTTCAGCACCATGGGGTCATGGAGATGACTGGTCGTTTACATAGATAGACTGTATGACACTCTGTCGGACAGTGACATGATAGAGACCCTTAAATCAATTATTTGATGCCTGGTCGTGGCAGGGTCTTCTATCTTATTCCTATAAGTCGATTCTTTTGACTGTCGACCGTCTATCTGAGTCGGTGCAGTTTCCGATTGGTTTTGGTAGATGTTCTAGGTCGTGCCGTAAAAGGAGGCCGATGGACTTCTTCTGGATCATGGTGATCTGCATCATACAGAGTAGATGGATCAACAGGAATTGTCCACCCACGTTGGGTAAAATCATCTTTAGGCCACTCGAGGAGAAGTTACTGTAAATGCGTGGCCACGCTCGGAAAGAGATCTATGGTAGATTTTCCGGTCAGACAGTTACTCTCCATATCGAGAAAACCACTCTAGATATTGTCAATCGCAAGTGCGACCTGGAAGACACCTTGCGTTGAGTGGGAGATGTGATAAAGAGACAAGAGAATCGGTGACGCACACTTGTGTTAGACAAGTGGGAGATTGTTGGAGTAGGTGTCCTCCACAATAGTGCGCCACATAATAAATCTTATTAAGGAATATAATTGTGATATTTATTGACTATATATATGATTAGTCAGTTGATTAACGTAAATCAATAACGGTTGGCTGACTAGAGTTTGACGTTATTGTCGTTTGACGGCGGTGATCAACTGATCCCTTTCGGTCACACCTAAAGGATGAAATCCAAATAGTAACTAATTATTTGTATACGATACAGTTAATTAGTACATTACATATATTCGATATGTACGAGAGTTAATTGTTAGAAATTGCGTTGAGAACTCAAATTCGATTAAACTTATTTTTCAATTATGCGATAATTGACTAATAAATTTATATCTTATTTTAATACGATTAAATAAGATTTAACTTAGTAATTAATCGTTAAATTAATAAATTAGTTGAGGTTTTGAGATAGAGGTAATTAGTTAATTATATTTACAAGGAGTTGTAAAATAAATTAACTAAGCATTGTGGGACCCATTATATATTGATATAATGGTAAAATATTACTTAAAATGTTAAGTACATATTATTTATTTAATTGTGTCATATAATTGTTATATGATCAAATTAACACTTAATTAAACAAGATAATTAACCATATGATCAATAAGTATTTGTGAGACAAATATCAAAAATCAAAATGGACCAAACTAGGCCATAATGGCCGGCTATGGTAGTAGTTACATGGTGATGATTTAGTTCTTGTTTTTACTCTTTAGTTACTTAATGAAAGTGACATAACAAGTATGAAACAATCTTCATATTTTCTACAACACTCCACTCTAATACATGTGATCAAATTGAACAAAATAATAGTCATTTTTGGACTATGAGGTCCGGCCAAATGGCCTTTATAGAGAACAAATGTTGTTCATTTTATACTACTTCATTTTGTGCA
>JAIUZE010005781.1:8913-24224 GCA_022085475.1 Heliosperma pusillum
TGGTGAGAGTTGGTATCCTTGAGGAAAGTGTTGTAAGGTATGTTTAATGATTTTAATGTATAAATGCTTGCCATGACTTGCGTGTAAATAGTTCATGATATTCGATGGTGTAAGGTCGAATGAGTTGGCTATGACTTCTTAACTTATTATTAATTTAGTCTTTTGGACTTAGAAGTTTAGTATTCTGTTTAAGACCATGCTTATGATAGGTATAATTGGTGTAAATAGGAAGCTTTGAATGATATCTTGAGGTGCGAAATACTTTTGAGATTAAGTGACGTCTTGTGGTTTCCTATTGTGTGTTTGTGAGTATAGGCTTGGTGGAAAAGCTTTTGGCTATAGTTCTTGGATTTAAAGATATGATCTTATCTTATGGTATCGGAGACTCGTTTGAAGTAGTAAGGTTTCGTTGTAAGTTGAACCATATTACTTGAGGATGATAGATATGAGCGAGATTCGATGATGTGAGCTATGATGGAAATACCTTGGGACGTTAATGATGATGTTTGACTTGAGGTTGTACTTTGTTAATAATGAACTCGTGGGCTATATGATGTTGATAATGACGTTTTGTTCGGTGTTCTACCTTGTGGCCGTAGGAGTTGAAAAGAGATTAGTATGGAGATTTCCTTATTGGTTATTCGGTTTTTGAAACCTTTGGGAATGTGTCAAATTATGGAGTTGAGAGAATGTTATTATGCTTGAGTTGCAATTCCGAAATTGGGAATCCGTGTGATATGAAAGGATGGATGAATTGGGTTGTAGTCGATTTGTCGAATTCAGGTCTACCTTACTTTGATGATTGCACGTGGTACGATGGTCCTTTGTAAGAGACCTTTGTAGAGGAATGATGATCATTATTTATATACATATTTTATGCCTCCCTTAGATGCATTTAACTCGATTTACCGTCTTTCCTTGCTTATTTCTATGCTATTTTAGCTAGAATATCGATTCTGCCGCTTTTGTTATGTTTTAATGCAGATTGGATGCATTTGGAGCTTTTTGAGTAGATATGGAGCATGGCGGAGTTGGATCGTAGAAGCTAGGCACGGAAATCGAGGAAGAATGAGGAGAAATGAAGAAAAGTCGAAGAAAACAAGCTATAATGAGAGTTGCTCGATCGAGCAGAGTCATCTTGCTCGATCGAGTCGTTGTCAGGTCTTGCTCGATCGAGCAGAAGGCCCTTGCTCGATCGAGCAAGTCATTATTTCGGCGCTTTTTCGTGTTTTCCTTAATTTTAACCTAATTAGTAGGATCTTTTGTATTATAAAAAGAAAGCTCGTCTTTCTTAATTAGACATGCTTTTCTAGGCTTTTTAATACTTTTAAGCTTTAATTCAGAAACCCTAGTTTAATTTACTTTGCCTCCGGATTTTATTCATCAAAGGCGATTGTCGTTAGTTCATCTTGTAATCGGTATTCTTCAATCTTTCTTAGTTATTTATTTAATTACCTTCTTGTTCTTTAATTATTCTTTGTTATTCCTTTCATTGTTGTTAATCATGTTTACTTTAATTATTATTGTTGTTGTTTATATCGTTATGAGTAGCTAAATTTCTTTCTAGGGTTGAAAGGGGATCTAGGATTGTTAGAAGGGGGTAGATTAATTGATTGAATTGCAATTGCATGGTTATCGTTTGATTATCGTTTTAATTCTAGTTGTTTGATTACTGGCCAGGATTAATTAACTAGTCTTGCAAATTAGGATTGACACCGACCGGGTTAAGACTAAGATAAGGTACGATAATTGAATAGAACTCGTTTAATGATAGCGACCGCATGTTAATCGTAGATCTAAAGGGCATAATTGAATCGATCGATCTTGTGACCTTAGATAACTTTATTGCATGATAATTGATTACTCTCTTATCCCTGAATAATAATCCTAGTGAACCTGAGACCCTAGACTTTTAATCTCATTGTTTTCAACCTTATTAGTTAGTTATTGCTTATAGTTAGTTATTGCTTATTATTAGTTGTTATTGTTTTTAGTAGTTATTGTTATTGCTATTATTTATTGTTATTATTGATTGCTTTTAGCTTAGAACTCAAATCTCAAACCCAGAAATTGTTACTTTAGAGACAAGCCTAGTTTAACAGATTAGAATACTACCGCCTCCCTGTGGATTCGATACCTTGCTTACCGCTGACTATTAGTTAGTAGTGAATTAGGTTTTACTTTGATTAAGGTGACGCGACTTTACCCTTATCAAATTTGGCGCCGTTGCCGGGGAGGCAACAGTTTTCTGTTTGTTTTTACTTAGTTTGTCTTTCTTCGTCTCAGGGAACCTAAGTTCCTTGAGACCGTTCTCATCCTTTTCTTTAGTTTTTGTTTATGCCCAGGTGTTCTAGGTCCGTTCTCGTGCCCTACGATTCCGAACCAGAGAAGACTCTCCGGTCTAGACGAAACTTTTGGAAGGAAATTCAAGAAGCGGAAGACTTGAGTACGCTTGAAACAGTTTACGCCGAATTCGTCGCAGAAAAACCGTCCTTAGAAGAGGATACACCTATTTCTGCACCTACTACAACCATGCCTACTCTAGCCAGCCACTCGGAGCCTACTGTTGCATCTATTCCCAAGGGATTTCAACTCCCTACTACGGGTAATAGTACTTTTGAGATTCGTCCATCTTATATCTCTTTGGTGGAGCGAAACATGTTTGGAGGAAGCCCTACTGAGGATCCTGCTAAGCATATGGAGAAATTCACTAACTATTGTTGCTCTATTCCTTTGACGGGTGGGGTGACACAAGATCAGATCAAGTTGGTGTTATTTCCCTTTTCATTACGAGACGGGGCAGAAGATTGGTTGAGTGAGTTAGATATGGCTGCACTTGGCATCACCGATTGGAATTCTTTGGCTCTTGCATTCTACAAAAGATATTTTCCGCCACAGAAAACCAATGCCATTAGAAGTCAAATCACAAGTTTCAAACAAGGTCCCCAAGAGAACTTTAATGAGGCCTGAGTTCGCTTCAAAAAGCTTGTCAAGTCTGTTCCACATCATGATTTTGATACTTGGTTCTTATGCAACCAGTTTTATAATGGGTTATATGACGATCAGAGGACATTGCTCGATTCTGCTGCCAATGGGAGATTCCAAAATAACACTACTGATGCCAATACTTGGAAGTTAATTGATGAAATGGCTACTCACACTGCTGAGTATGGAAATCCCAGGGGCAGTGTGAGGAGAGGAGGTACGGATAATGCAGTTGCAGCTCAGTTGGAGGCATTAACTGCCAAATTTGCCGAGCTACAAACTTCAAAGTCTTTGGAAAATAAGCAAACGGTTCATGCCATGGTTCAACAAGAGCCAACTTGTGAAAGATGTGGTACTATGGGGCATAATGTAGTGGAATGTATGAGTACGGTTGAGCAAGTCCTTGCCTTTCAATCTTTTAAGTAAGGTACACCTTACTCCAATTTTTACAATGAAAGGACAAAAGAGCATCCCAATCTATCCTATCGAAGTCAGAATGTTCTTAATCCTACCCCACCGCCACATCAGCAACAAGGTTCCTCTTATGTGATTCCTCAAAATCGCAATTTCCAAGGTAATTATAATCGTTCCAATCAAGGTGGTCAAAACTTTCAACAACCTCCACCTCCACCACCTCCAAGTAATGATATGGCGGAATTGAAAGCCATGTTGCAGCAGAGTCTTATGATCCAACAAAAGCAAGATGCTCAGATATCACAGTTGATAGCTCATAATAAGATGGTTGACACTCAAATTGCCCAATTGGCAATTCAAAATCCACATAAGCAACCCGGTAATCTTCCTCCTCAAGGACACCCTCCACATGAACAAGCCAATGCTATCACTTTGAGGAGTGGAACCCATTACAAAGGCCCTGAAATGATAAGGGATGAAACCAATGAAAGCTTGGAAGTTGCTGATCAAAGTTCGAAAAAAGGCGAAAAATGGGCTGAAATAGAGGTTGCTCGATCGAGCATCACCCCCTTGCTCGATCGAGCAACTCAGAAAATTTGCTCAAATTTGTCTCGGGAAGTTTCTGAAAGCTACAGTACACCAAAACTCGATCGAGCAAGCCCTCTGCTCGATCGAGCAACCCCTGCTCAGGATGAAAACACTTCCAATTCATCTTCCAAAGCTAAAGAAGCCGAGCCCATTACCATTGCACTTCCTTTTCCGCACCGCCAACATAAATCCAAGCTTGATAAACATTTTGGGAGGTTTATGGAAGTGGTCAAGAATCTGCAAGTGAGTGTACCGTTTACCGAGTTGATTACTCAAGTGCCGGCTTATGCAAAGTTCATGAAAGATATATTGACAAGGAAGCGGTCCTTTAATGAAGTGGAGACGGTTGCATTTACTGAGGAATGCAGTGCTGTGTTGCAATCCATATCACCACCAAAGCTAAAGGATCCAGGGAGTTTTTCTATTCCTTGTAATATAGGTTGCTTGGCAATTGATAAAGCCCTTTGTGATTTAGGGGCTAGTGTTAGTGTAATGCCATTTTCTATATGCAAAAAACTTAATATGGGTCAACTTACTGTTACAAACATGACTCTACAAATGGCCGACCGTTCTATTAAACACCCTTTAGGGATTTTAGAAGACGTACCGGTTAGAGTAGGGAAGTTTTTCATACCAGTTGACTTTGTTGTCTTAGATATGGCTGAGGACACCCAAATTCCTATCATCTTGGGACGACCATTCCTCCATACTGCGGGGGCTGTTATAGATGTTAAGAATGAGAGACTTACACTAACAGTGGGGGATGATACAATCACTTTCAACTTGGATAATGCCATGAAACATCCCATGTTAGAAGAGACATGTCATAGAGTCGATATTGTTGATATAACTATTGATGACTGTCTTTCTTTGTGTTTGAATAGGGATCCTCTGGAGATCGCCTTAATTTCCAGCACTGCTGAAGCTGGAAGCTCACGGAATGAAGAAGTAGTTGCAATGGAAAAACTGCTGACAGGAGAGGACTGCAAGTTACAAATGGTTTATAGCTTAGGTAACCCCTCTAAGGTTACCGAGGTAAAGAAACCTGAACTTAAACCCCTCCCCTCTCATCTTAAATATGTTTTTCTTGATTCCCATGAGATGAATCCTGTAATTGTCAGTGCTAGCCTATCTGAAAGCCAACTTTCTGATTTATTGGTAGTTTTAAAAAGACATAAAAAGGCTATAGGTTATAGCATTGATGATTTGCAAGGTATTAGTCCTGACTTTTGTATGCACCGTATCCACTTAGAAGAAGACCATAAACCTTGTAGGCAGGGTCAGCGTCGTTTGAACCCCACTATGCAAGAGGTAGTTAGAAAAGAGGTGCAGAAATTGTTAGATGCGGGAATCATATATGCTATTTCTGATTCCAAGTGGGTCAGTCCTGTTCAGGTAGTCCCTAAGAAGGGAGGGACTACGGTCGTCACTAATGAGAAAAACGAGCTCATATCTACTAGACTAGTGACTGGGTGGAGGATGTGTATTGATTATAGGAGGCTGAATGTAGCCACTAGGAAAGACCACTTCCCTCTTCCCTACATTGACCAAATGTTAGAGCGTCTAGCGTGTCATAAGTATTTTTGTTATCTAGACGGCTACTCGGGATTCTTTTAAATCCCCATTCATCCTGACGATCAGGAAAAGACTACCTTCACATGCCCTTATGGTGTCTTTGCTTACCGAAGAATGCCTTTTGGGTTATGTAATGCCCCCGCCACCTTTCAACGTTGTATGATGGCTATATTTTCTGATTATATCGAGTCTATTATGGAGGTCTTCATGGATGACTTCAATGTTTATGGGACCGATTTTGATAGTTGTTTAGCTAATCTGACTAAGGTCTTGCAACGTTGTGAGAAAAGCAATCTTGTTTTAAACTGGGAGAAGTGCCACTTCATGGTAACTGAAGGGGTGGTACTTGGTCATTTGGTGTCTGGACGAGGCATCCAAGTGGATAAAGCTAAAGTGGAAGTGGTTGAGCAATTACCGTACCCGGTGAATGTTAAAAGTGTTAGAAGTTTCCTTGGTCATGCGGGGTTCTATCGCCGTTTTATTAAGGATTTTTCAAAAATTGCTCAACCAATGACTAAGCTTCTCCATAAGGATGCCCCGTTTGTCTTTACTGATGAGTGTGTTAAGTCTTTTGACAGGATTAAACAAGCTCTAATCTCAGCTCCTATTATCCAGTCTCCTGATTGGACATTGCCGTTTGAGATAATGTGTGATGCCAGTGACTATGCAGTTGGGGCTGTTTTGGGGCAAAGGAAGGATAAGGTGCTACATGCAGTTTACTATGCCAGTAAGACGTTGGATGATGCGCAAGTTAACTATGCTACCACTGAAAAGGAGTTACTTGCGGTTGTCTTTGCTTTGGATAAATTTAGAGCCTATCTTGTGGGTTCTAAGGTGATAGTCTATACTGACCATGCGGCACTGAAATACTTGTTGGCTAAGAAGGAAGCCAAACCTAGGCTTATTCGTTGGATCTTGTTGCTACAAGAATTTGATTTGGAGATCCGGGATAAGTCAGGTGCTGAGAATGTGGTTGCTGACCATTTGTCTCGTCTGAGGTTTGAAGAGGGAGATTCCATCCCCATTGATGATTCGTTTGCTGATGATCATCTCCTTGCCATTACCATGGAAACTCCATGGTTTGCCGATTATGCCAACTTTTTGGTTGGGGGAATTATGCCTCCAGATCAATCCTATCGGCAAAAGAAGAGGTTTCAACATGATGTCAAGAGGTATTTTTGGGATGATCCTTATCTATTCCGGGAATGTGCCGACGGCATTTATCGACGATGTATTCCAGAGGGTGAGGTACATGCCATCCTTTCTCATTGTCACTCTTCTTCATATGGCGGTCATCATGGTCCCTCAAAGACGTTTGCTAAAGTTATGCAGTCGGGTTTTTATTGGCCGACTATTCTCAAGGATGCTACTACTTTTGTCCGTTCTTGTGACGCATGTCAAAGGACGGGTAACATTTCTCAAAGGCATGAGATGCCTCAAACGGGTATTTTGGAAGTTGAGATATTCGATGTTTGGGGTATTGACTACCAAGGGCCATTCCCATCTTCCCATGGTAACCAATATATTCTGGTAGCAGTTGATTATGTCTCCAAATAGGTGGAAACCATTGCCACTCCTACTTGTGATGCCAAAGCAGTTGTGAAACTGTTTCAGAAGATCATTTTCCCACGATTTGGGGTTCCTCGTGCTCTCATTAGCGATGGAGGAAAGCATTTCAATGAACGTCATCTTAACTCTTTATTGAAGAAATATGGCGTTACACATCGTCGGGGGTTAAGTTATCATCCGCAGACAAGTGGTCAGGTAGAGGTTTCTAATAGGGAGATCAAGTCTATCCTTGAGAAAGTCGTGATTAAATCTAGGAAGGATTGGAGTCGTAAGCTCGATGACACTTTATGGGCTTACCGAACTGCTTTTAAGACTCTAATCGGTGCTTCTCCATACCGGTTAGTCTATGGCAAGACGTGCCATTTACCGGTAAAACTTGAGCATAGGGCTATGTGGGCCATAAAAGAGCTTAATATGGATCCCTCACTGGCGGGTGAGAAACGACTTATGCAATTGAACGAGCTCGATGAGTTTCGATTGCATGCCTATGATAGTGCTCGGGTTTACAAGGAGAAGACAAAGAAATGGCATGACAAGCATATCATGCAGCGGGAATTTAAAATCGGTGATAAAGTATTATTATTTAACTCCCGTTTGCGTTTGTTTCCAGGTAAACTCAAGTCCAGATGGTCGGGACCGTTCACAGTTACCGAGGTGAACAAGTTTGGGTCGGTTTCACTACAAACCGACAAGGGTGAGATTTTCAAAGTCAATGGTCAACGCTTGAAGATCTACTACAATGGAGCATTTATAGGGGTGATAGAGGCCGTAGACCTTTTCACTCTTGATAAATCCCCATGACTTTGAGGTACCACGGTCGTGCGGGACCGCTATAAACCAGCGCTAACCGGGAGGCAACCCGGCATTTACTTGTATTTCATTTGTAAATTTTATTTCGTTTAGCTTAATTATCAATGTCACAGTTACATTAGATTTAGTTTGGATAGTTACTATACTTGTGCTTTATTGAGTGCGGTGAGGGAGCGATCTAACAATTCTATTAAGTGTTTGCAGCTAATACAATTGGAAGTCGCTTTAATAATAAGAAACGAAAAGCAAAGCAAAGAAAGTAAGAAGAAAAGAAGAGAAAATAAGTGCAAAGCTGCACATCACGGGATGCTCGACCGAGCAAGAACACATGCTCGATCGAGTTTTTGCTACATCCAACATCCAGCCACTCGAGCAAAAGCAAAAAGCAGGAAAATTTAAGATGCTCGATCGAGCAGAGCTGACCTGCTCGATCGAGTCGAAGCGGTTCAGACCGGTCCGAGGCCTAATTATCAGGTTTTCCCCAATCTTTCTCACATATTTCTTCTTATTTCGTCTTTCTTTCTTCTCCCTCACCCCTTATTCCCTCATAACACTCAAGCAAACTCATTCATATCTTCAATTCATCATCCTAATCGCATCAACAATCATTAATCTACTTGTTTTAAGTTCAATTTGTGAAGAAATTGGTGTTCTTGCTCCCTCCTTTTGCCCAAATTGTGAATCTAGGGTTTGCTTCTTCTTTCTCCCATTTTGTGCTTCTAATTTGTTGTTGTTGCTTCCTAGCTTTGTTATTTAGTAATTATTCACTATTACATTGCTAATTGCTCCGTCTTTCTTGCGTTTTAGACTCAAATTTCAATTTTTTTTTTCGAGTTAGGGTTGCTAATCCGTCTTTTGAGCATTTAAGTTGTGTTTGTGTGTTTTATTTACTTCCATTAGCTATGTCTAGGCAAGAAGGAACTAGTAAGCGTCGTAGAGCACCGCGTCTTGTTCGACAACCTGAAGTAGAGGCGATTCCGGGTAACCCCGATTACCCTTGGATCGTTTTCAACACACAAGAGCAGCATGACCGCTTTGCTTTGCTTATGGGTCGTCCTATGGACCCTACTCGCTGTGTGTGCCCCAACGTTCTTGATTCACTCGGTTTTGGGAATGCCATGTTTGCTATGTTTCACAGAATCGGGTTTGGGGGGCTATATTCCCTAAATGAGCTTTCATACCGACCATTGACACTAGAATTTTTCAGTTCCTATGATTGGGACGAGACCAATGAAAGTGTGTCTTTTAGGTTGCTTAATCGGGATTTTGTGTTGACTTACGCCGAATTGGCGAATCATTTGGGTCTTTCTGTCGGTGACGATGATACTTTTATTGCTGTTCCTTCCGGCTTTCAAGCCGTTGAATATTTTCGTTTATTTACGGGTCTTCCTGAGGCACATGTTAATGCCATGGCGGTTAATGATGTGCATCATCCTTGTTTGAGGTTGTTTTTGCGTTTTTTTAGCCTCCTTTTATTTGCTAGGAAGGACCTTAGTAAGCTTAATTCTCATGAAGTTTTGTTACTTGCATCCTCCCTCAACCCCCTGCATGAGAATGATTTTTATTTCAATCCGGTTGGTTTGGTGTGCTGTGCTTTCTGGAGGATCACTTCCGCTACCCAGCATTCCTTAGATTGTGGTGCCTGGGTCACTAGGTTGGCTAGGAGACTTGCTGGGTTTGGGGGAGACTGTAACTACACACCAATGACCCCGCTTCATGCCCCTAGAGTGGACGAGGAGTACTTGCGCCACACCCTTTGTTGGATAAATGCGTTAGGAAACGATAGATTTCAGTGGCGAGTACGGGGGACCCAGTGGATAGCTCTTCCTGATACCGATAACCGTCTCCCTTCTACGGAGCGGTTGTCTACCCATGATCCTGAGACTGGACCTACCCCTCCCCCTCGTTCTTATGTGGTTCCACCTGAGCTTGTTTTTACTTTGGCCGAGAACCGTCGACCTCGTCGGCGGATTACCCCATCTACTTCTGCTCAGACTACCACCACCCCGATTCCACGTTTTACACCCACCCCAGCTCCTTACCCTTACCCTCCACCTGCTTACACCTATGATCCATCTTTAGAGAGGGAGATTAGGATTCACCAAGGAATAAACAATGACTTGGTGATGAGGGGACTTTGGGAGAACCTCATGCGGACCGAGCTTAATGCCACTGCTGGTTGGACTCCGCCGAGCTACTACCCAGGTCCGGGTGATGAGACTGGTGTGTTTGATAATTATGGGGTGACTCCTCAGCAGTTTTCTCAGGAGTTTAGTCACGATTATGGTTGCCTGGGTCGTTCTTGGTATACTCCTATCCAACCGGATGCTCCAGTTGGTGGGTTTGGTGACCCGTTTCGGGCTTCTTCTTCTGGTGCTGCTGAGAGGGGAGATGATGATGATGATGATGATGATGATGATCAGGCGCAGTAGTGGCCGCTGTCACTACACCCCCATTTTGCAGCTGGTTTGGGGGAAGCTATGCTTATAAGCTGGTATTATCTATCCTTGTACTTTCTTTTATTGTATTTTCTTTTAGCTATTTCCCCTTTTCCCTTTTGTTAGTAGTGTGCTTTAGGCTGCTGCTGTTGGTTGATTGTGTGATGTTGTGCTGTTAGCGTCACAATGAGGACACTGTGACATTTAGGTTTGGGGGAGAGTCTTTATTTATGTTGTGTGTTTAGTTTATTTAAAAAAAAAAATCATAAAAATTGAAAAATTTACAAAATCCAAAAACATGTTTTTTTTTTATTTTATTAGGTCGAGTCTTGGTGAATTGACTAACGATGATGATAATTTGCATTGTTTCTGCATTTGAATCCCAAATAAGTTGTCCATGTACATTGTTTTGACTTACTAATTTTGAAAAACAAAGCTCATGGTACAAGTCTTGACCGTTTTTGACATACCTTATGCTAATTAGATTTGGCAATTTTTGTTGGTAAACCATTTAAAATTCTGAGGTCTTTAGAGCTTCCTAGGCCAGGAACATCAATAAACTGGTCTCATTGTTTTTAGGCTTGAGTGTGGTACTCCTTGTGGAATGTGTAACATCAAATTGCATAAGTGTGACATTCGTTTCTTGATACTATACGCGTTCGTTTGATAAGTGCATGAGGAAAGGTGGTTCTTTTTGTTCAAATAAGCCTCACATAGCCAAAAAGACTTGATTTTATACCCTTATTATTGAGTTCTCTATGTTTAGCCAATTTGAGCCTTTGTAGCTTGTTTCATAACCTATCTAATAGCTACATTCCTAGAACTTGCCTACCTTATCGGGACAGTCGCAGTTGCATGTTTTCCTTGTCTACTTGTCTACTATGGTTGGGTCGGGATTTCAAAAAGAATATCATTGGGTGTAGCAAGTGTGTTGGCAATTGTGTCGTTTTTTTTATTCCCTTTGTTGAGAAAAGTTGTGAAGCAAAAGAAAAGAAAAGGAAAGAAAAGAAAAGAAAAAAAAAGATTTGATTTTTGAAAAGAAAAAGAAGAAAAAGAGAAAAAGAAAAAAAGAAAGGAAAATTTGTTGCTTCATTGAGTTATTCAAGGGAAAATGAAGGGGAATTTACTAGAGTCTAATGCATATTTAGAGAGCAATTTCGATCTCTCTTGCGTTGTCAAAGTTTAAGATGATTTCTCTAGTTGGTGTTGGTTTGTGCTAGTCTTGTAGATTTGTTTTGGTAAAGTGTCGCTGCGATTACCGATCTTAGCCCCACATACCCAAACGTGCCTTGGCACAATCCACTTCTATACCTTCACCCATTAGCCTCCCTTTTTGTCCTGATTCATGTACTTTGTAGCGAATGCGTATTTGTTGGGGAAATTACTATCACATTAGAATGCATGCATGTTTCATAAGTTGAGTGAGTGTTTCTATTTCTCTCTATCTTCACAAAACTCACCTTTACATAAACTTATGAGTGCTTGAGTGAATCCGCGAGAATCCGACAATTTGAGCCTTGCAAGATTGAAAGGTATTTGGTTTTGTCTACACTACGGTATCATGTAAAATCTTGGATTATGAGCTGCGTTTTCTACTTTCCCGTACCTTTGAATTTGTTTTATTGGTACAACTTGGTCATTACTTTGTTATAGATATGGATAGCTTGGGATTTGTATGTGCATTAACATTAGCTTTGAGTTTTTCATTCACCATTTGTATGTTTGTCTTTGTATGTATCGAGTGCTTTGCTTAGGGACAAGCAAAGGATTGGTTTGGGGGAGTTTGATGATCATTATTTATATACATATTTTATGCCTCCCTTAGATGCATTTAACTCGATTTACCGTCTTTCCTTGCTTATTTCTATGCTATTTTAGCTAGAATATCGATTCTGCCGCTTTTGTTATGTTTTAATGCAGATTGGATGCATTTGGAGCTTTTTGAGTAGATATGGAGCATGGCGGAGTTGGATCGTAGAAGCTAGGCACGGAAATCGAGGAAGAATGAGGAGAAATGAAGAAAAGTCGAAGAAAACAAGCTATAATGAGAGTTGCTCGATCGAGCAGAGTCATCTTGCTCGATCGAGTCGTTGTCAGGTCTTGCTCGATCGAGCAGAAGGCCCTTGCTCGATCGAGCAAGTCATTATTTCGGCGCTTTTTCGTGTTTTCCTTAATTTTAACCTAATTAGTAGGATCTTTTGTATTATAAAAAGAAAGCTCGTCTTTCTTAATTAGACATGCTTTTCTTAGGCTTTTTAATACTTTTAAGCTTTAATTCAGAAACCCTAAGTTTAGTTTACTTTGCCTCCGGATTTTATTCATCAAAGACGATTGTCTTTAGTTCATCTTGTAATCGGTATTCTTCAATCTTTCTTAGTTATTTATTTAATTACCTTCTTGTTCTTTAATTATTCTTTGTTATTCCTTTCATTGTTGTTAATCATGTTTACTTTAATTATTATTGTTGTTGTTTATATCGTTATGAGTAGCTAAATTCCTTTCTAGGGTTGAAAGGGGATCTAGGATTGTTAGAAGGGGTAGATTAATTGATTGAATTGCAATTGCATGGTTATCGTTTGATTATCGTTTTAATTCTAGTTGTTTGATTACTGGCCAGGATTAATTAACTAGTCTTGCAAATTAGGATTGACACCGACCGGGTTAAGACTAAGATAGGCTACGATAATTGAATAGAACTCGTTTAATGATAGCGATCGCATGTTAATCGTAGATCTAAAGGGCATAATTGAATCGACCGATCTTGTGACCTTAGATAACTTTATTGCATGATAATTGATTACTCCCTTATCCCTGAACAATAATCCTAGTGAACCTGTGACCCTAGACTTTTAATCTCATTGTTTTCAACCTTATTAGTTTGTTATTGCTTATAGTTAGTTATTGCTTATTATTAGTTGTTATTATTATTAGTTATTAGTTGTTATTGTTTACTTTATTTGTTGTTATTAATTGCTTTTAGCTTAGAACTCAAATCTCAAACCCAGAAATTGTTACTTTAGAGACAACCTAGTTTAACAGATTAGAATACTACCGCCTCCCTGTGGATTCGATACCTTGCTTACCGCTGACTATTAGTTAGTAGTGAATTAGGTTTTACTTTGATTAAGGTGACGCGACTTTACACTTATCAAGGAATAATTAAGATGTTTTAGTATCGCCCTGAGTTGGAAACGAGAATTTTGTGGTTTAAACCTTAAACATTTACTCGTGCCATTATCCCTTTTTCATTTCCATTCTTGAATGTTTTTGTCAACATTGATCTTTAAGAAATCACAAGCTCGTATCTTCTTTCTTACTCAGATATCTTCATAACTCTACTATCTGCTTTGTCTCTTCCTTGACCTCGTTATTTTCAACGCTCCTCTCTTGTAATCTCGTGCCTTATTTATTCTTGTGTTCTCCTTGAGATTCCTTATCGTTTCCTATCTTGTTGCTCCTGCATCTTTTCTCTAATGGATTGGGTATTCCATTTGTAAGGCTCAGAGAATAAGTGTAATGTATTTTGGAATTCTTAGGTTAGAATATGTGTTTTTGGATTGAGCAAATTTCAGGAGCTTGGTACTCTAGTGTTATTTTGAGAATTTAGTTAATCATGATAATAGTTCGTTGTTGTTGGGTACTATAACGGTTGCTGGTATGTCATTTGGGAATTAAATGTCTCTAATTGGTGGATTCTAAAAGAGACTTTGCTTTAGGGAAATTGAGCCGGTACCCAAAGTTTGAGGAGTATTGTCATAAATGAAAATCGATTCATTTTGAGTTTTAGATGAATTAGATGATTTGAATGGTTGTCTGATTGCCAAGTGATTGATCAATTGTGGTTTGGAATTAGTAATTTTCTTTTATTCTTTAGGAATCATAGTTCGAGATTGAGAAATGTTCGTTGCAAGCTTTGGATAATGAATGCTCAGTTGTTATGGATTATAGAGTTAGAATGGTGAACCCATTTATCTTGAGGATTAGTAACCACCATAATTTGCTAATGTGACTATTTGTATTTGAGGCTTCGAGCATAGTAGTGATCAAATTAAGAATATTATGGCGTATTAAAGAATCATTATAACCGATAATGGATTGTGGATTTTCCCTTGTCGGGAGACTTTGGATGAGGCTAGTTGGATCTTAGATAATTGTATTTTGTTGCGTAGATTGTGTTTTGACTCTCGAGGATGAGAAAGTTCATTGTAAATTTAGGATAATGAGTTGAAGTAAATTGAATCAAGGATTTTCATGGTAAGTCTCCTTTACCATGTGGGTTGTTAGTTGTGGAGTCTACCGTGCCGATGGACTTTAGTGGATGCTAAATGGATATGAATAATTAGGTTATTTGCTTGAAATCTCGTGATTATGGAATATTTTTGTAGGATTTCTGATGATTGAAAATAATGAGTTGCAAATTGGGTAAATTGCATTCTCTTGAGGATTTGGTTTATTGGTAGAGTTAGTGATGTCGAATTCTTGTAGATCTTCCTGCCGACTTCATCGTGATCTTCTTATCCCTAAGAGTTCGATTTGTTTTGTTTTTGCGTGTTTTGTATATATTTTGTTATCGTGATTTGTGAACTTGATGTTCGAGTCGCTCTATGTACGTGTAATGTGTTGTTATTTGATTTCATCTTTGATAAAACCTTCAAATTTCCATATTATATTTCTAAATTAACGTTTCAAAGAAGTCTAAATATGGTTTGTGTACGCTCTTTTTGGAGAAAATGGATTTCTTTTGCTTTATATTTAGGTTTTGCGTTTGGTTGGATGTTTGCACTTGTTATTGGAGACGTCTGATAACTAGTCCTGCACCTACTAACGTTTGTTTGATTTTCGATTTCACTATTTCGACTTTAATTTGATTTGGATAATTAGAGTTCTCGTTCGCGTCGGGCACTCTTGAGAGCCGTAAGTAAGTTTCGCACT
>JAIUZE010005782.1:0-21379 GCA_022085475.1 Heliosperma pusillum
CTTTGGGAAGGGAGCCAGCTTAAGTACTACCCATCTCTGCTTAGGGGGTCGCCTAGTAGAGTTTCTCATAGACGGTTATGTCATGGGACGGGGAATGGAATAGCTGTTGTCGCTAGGTCTGATCAGTCTAGGACTAGGATGTTTTTCTACCTTGTGGTATAGCCTCGAGTTACAGAAGTCGACTATCGGCCGTGCTAAGAACTTATGCCTGTTTCTAGAAGTATCAGTCTTTCATGTTTGTATGATTCTATGAATCTTAGAAGGTGAGATGCAAGCCGACTAAGGTTGATAGAGTTTGGATTACCGGTGTTAACTGATTCACATGATATTATGTTTGCTTAGGGTTTGAGTGTATCATGGCCATGTTAACGGTAACCTCTGAGCTAGCATACCAGCTTCCCTACCTCGTGTTATAGTTTATTATCGGATTCACATGAGAGCTTTCATATGCTAGGTTATATGTTAGTTAATTGTTTCATAACATGAAAAGCATATCATATATGTTAAGGTTTTGTATTTTCCATTTACATTGCTTTTATGTTATTCATGTTTAATTAAACTCGACATTTCGTGGCTGGGAGAACTCGGAGTTACTCCCCACTGACTGTGGCTTCCGTGTTTATATTTAATGTGGTTGGCAGGTTCGTGATGCATACTTGGGTACATTGACGAGCTAGCGAGTGAAGTATTTACCTTGGACCTATATTCGGTTCTTAGATGGTATATTATTATACACTCTTTTATTTCAGTATTTATACGGGAGATATGTCTCCCGTCTTGTATATTTCTTTTGTATAATATTATTTCCGTTTTGTAATGAACCTTTTTATTTATGACACCTTCGTTATGTATTCTCATATTTTATTTAGTTAAATTATTTTTTTTTCTTTCCGCAAATTTGAGGGTGTCACAATCTATTTCTTTCTAGCTCAAGATCAACAAGAAAGGTGCTCCCTGTTGTGCCCATATAAACCGAAATTTCCCAATGTAAGGAAATTTCTTCTTATTTTTATTATGCATTTTAATTTGCATGCATGTTACATAGATCTTTATTAAACACTAAATTAACAAGTAATTTAGTAACTAATTAGAGGAGTCTAATTAGGGTCTATGAACTTTCAGCAACAACACTTATGCTAGGCAATGAGACAACACAACAACATCACCTATGACACAAGGACTCTACCAATCACATATCACCTTACCAAGTCTTCAACAAACAAATAAGACTAATAAGAAAGTAAAAGTCTTACAAACTTAATACAGATTATTACATTCTTCCCTCCTTAAAATGAACTTCGTCCTTGAAGTTCACACACTCATTTCCAACAAGAGAAACCAAGCAGTCACGCAAGCACTAGCACCTTCACATATCAAGGGTACCCCCAAAGACTGTCACCAACCGATACAACATCATAACCCTAAGTTCCATCAAAACATACATCGACAAGACATCAGAGCTTACACCATCCGATGTCACTATCAAAGTTTTTACCTCCTAACGATATCATTAACCAACCCACCACACCAGTACTCTGACTTTTAACAACACTTGCCAACACTCTTCTTTGAACAATATTGCAACACTCACCAATCATATCAAATTCACTCTCTCAACAAGACATAACACTTGATCCACCATACAAAATAGTTCTATTCTTTCACATAACTCCAAGACTGATCATCACCGAATAACTAATACCACAGCTCAACATCTATAACTATAAGAATACCTCAACATCATACTCATTGCCAATCCTTTTAACTTACTAATCAACAAATATTCCCTCTAAATATTCCACAAAACACATTCACAACACTGAGATAACCCGCTCTCCTCAAATGCTGCTACGCCCTCTAACCCTACTCATCATTTACTCCTACCAATTTATTTTATTTCTGAAAGTCCATAAACCTTAATTAGACTCCTCTAATTAGTTACTAAATTACTTGTTAATTTAGTATTTAATGATCTATGTAACATGCATGCAAATATAAAGATATTTATATAAAAGAAGAAATTTCCTCCCATTGAAATGGAAATTAAATGGGCACAACACTTCTTGTTGTTCTTGAGCTATAAAAAAGGATGAACAAGAACAATCTCCAAAGAGAAGACCTCCTCACATTGAAATGGAAATTAAATAGGCACAACAAGAACTCCTTCTTGTTGTTCTAGAGCTATAAAAAAGTATGAACAAGAACAATCTCCAAATTAGAAGACCTCCTTTAAGTTGCACCAAGATGATACCAAATAATCTAACCATATTATTAACTAGATAATAAGATAGAAAAAATACTACTAATATTAGTATATATTACTACACTATTAATACTTAGAAAATATTAGTATTATGAGAGTTTAGTGAGAGGTTGATGTTTTAGAGAGATGTAGAAGGAAAAACAAGAATCAATTAGAGAAATAAAATGAACAACAAATGGCCTATTTATAAGCACATGGCCGGCCCTCTACAAGCATTTGTAGATGATTTTTGTTCTTATTTTATTCTCATGCAAGGTGGTGAAGTGTAGTATTAGTTGAAATGATTTTGGTGTACTATTCATGTCATAATCACACGTGACTTGTGATCATGAACAAAAGCAACCATCATCACCTTACCACTACTACTTGACCGGCCCCTAGTGGCCTTATATGGTCCATTTTGATTTTTGATATTTGTCCCACAAATTCTTATTAATCATATGCTTAATTATCTTGTATAATTAAGTGTTAATTTGATCATATAACAATTATATGACATAAATAAATAAATAATATGTACTTAACATTTTAAGTAATATTTTACCATTATATCAATATATAATGGGTCCCACAATGCTTAGTTAATTTATTTTACAACTCCTTGTAAATATAATTAACGAATTACCTCTATCTCAAAACCTCAACTAATTTAGTAATTTAACGATTAATTACTAAGTTAAATCTTATTTAATCATATTAAAATAAGATATAAATTTATTAGTCAATTATCGCATAATTGAAAAATAAACTTAATCGAATTTGAGTTCTTAACTCAATTTCTAACATTAAACTCTCGTACATATCAAATATATGTAATGGACTAATCAACTGTATCATATACAAATAATTAGTTACTATTTGGATTTCATCCTATAGGTGTGACCGAAAGGGATCAGTTGATCACCGCCGTCATACGACAATAACGTCAAACTCTAGTCATCCAACCGTTATTGATTTACGTTAATCAACTGACTAATCATATATATATATAGTCAATAAATATCTCAATTATATTCCTTAATGAGATTTATTATGTGGCACACTATTGTGGAGGACACCTACTCCAACAATCTCCCACTTGTCTGACACAATTGTGCGTCACCAATTCTCTTGTCTCTTTATCACATCTCACTCAACGTAAGGTGTCTTTCAGGTCGCACTTGCAATTGATAATATCTAGAGTAGTTTTCTCGATAGGGAGAGTAAGTGTCTGACCGGAAAATCTACCATAGATTTCTTTCCGAGCGTGGCCACGCATTTACAGTAACTACTCCTCGAGTGGCCTAAAGATGTTTGTACCCAACGTGGGTGCACAATTCCTGTTGATTCATCTACTCTGTATGATGCAGATCACCATGATCCAGAAGATGTCCATCGGCCTCCTTTTACGGCATGACCTAGAACATCAACCAAAACCAATCAGAAACTGCACCGACTCAAATAGACGGTCGCCAGTCAAAAGAATCGACTCATAGGAATAAGAAAGAAGACCCTGCCACGACTAGGCATCAAATAATTGATTTAAGGGTCTCTAGAAAGGTCACTGTCCGACAGAGTGTCATACAGTCTGTCTATGTAATCGACCAGTCATCTCCCTGACCCCATGGTGCTGAACCAACCATCGATCGACTTACAATCTAGTCACTTCGAGACGTCACCTCATTGAGTGACTAGGGACAAAATACTAAGTTCGTCCTATTCACTTGAATAGGGTCCAACATTGTCTTACAATCTATTCGGATAAACAAAGTATTAAATTTAGTCAAACTAAATAAAAGAGTTTATAATAAAACTCGAACAATGAATGCAATTATCATATATGAAATAATTAATACAAATTCAATTATTACATATTCATAAGCTTCAGACGCTGCAAGGTACTCTGCTTCTGTTGTAGAATCCGCTGTAACGCTTTGCTTGAAACTCTTCCAGCAAACAGCTCCTCCATTCATCATATAAACGTAGCCGGATTGGGATTTCATATCATCCCTATTTTGTTTGGAAATTGGCATCTGTGTAACCCTTTACACGTAACTCAGTCTCGCCTCCAAACACTAAGAACGAATCCTTGGTCCTTCTCAAGTACTTAAGGATGTTCTTTACGGCTATCCAGTGACTCTCACCTGGATTTGCTTGGTAACGACTTGTCATGCTCAAAGCATATGCAACATCGGGACGAGTGCGCATCATAGCATACATGATTGATCCAACAACAGATGCGTAATGGATCAATTTCATGCGTTCAATCTCCTCGGGTTTGGTAGGGCACTCTGACTTGCTCAAAGTGATCCCCCTTCCCATAGGAAGAAAGCCTCTCTTAGAGTCTTTCATGTTGAACCGATCAAGAATCTTATCAATATAAGTTTCTTGACTTAATGCTAATATCCTTTTAGATCTATCCCTATAGATCCGGATACCTAAGATGCGTTAGGCCTCTCCTAAGTCTTTCATTTGGAAATGAATCCCTAGACACTTCTTCACAGAAGTGAGCATTGGAATATCATTCCCAATGAGTAGTATGTCATGTACATACAAGACTAGAAAAGTTACTTTACTCCCACTAAACTTCATGTATAAACATGGTTCCTCGACACTTCGAGTGAAACCATTTTGTTTAATTACATGATCGAAACGATGATTCCAACTCCTGGATGCTTGTTTAAGACCATAGATGGATCTCTTAAGTTTGAATACCTTCTTAGGGTTTTATGGATCCACAAAACCTTCAGGTTGTCTCATGTACACTTCCTCTTCTAGAATCCCATTCAAGAAGGCGGTTTTGACATCCATTTGCTAATTCTCATAATTATGAAATGCGGCAACCGCTAAGATAATCCTTATGGATTGAAGCATAGCGACTGGGGCAAAGGTCTCGTTATAGTGAAGACCATGAACTTGGGAGAAACCTTTTGCCACCAATCTAGCTTTGTAACATCATTATGTTTATCTATGCCACTTTTGATCTTATAGATCCACTTACACTGAAGAGGTCTTACCTCCTTAGGTAAATCAACCAAGTCCCATACTTTATTGTCGTACATAGAATCCATTTCGGATCGCATGGCTCCTAGCCATAGCTTTGAGTCGGGACTAGAAATCGCTGCCTTGTAGGTAGTAGGTTCGTTACTTTCAAAAAGTAACACATTACAGTCATCACCTTCCTTTATAATACCAAGGTATCTATCAGGTTGATGACTAATTCTGCTTGACCTCCTAGGTTCCGAAGGAATAATGACCGTGTCAGACGAAGAGGGAACGTTTTCCTCATCGTCCTTTTCGGTTTGTGGCTCTTGGACTTCATCAAGTTCAAATTTTCTCTCACTCTGCCTTTTAGAAATAAAATCATTTTCTAAAAAGACTGCATCACGAGACACAAACACTTTGTCCTCGTGTTTATTGTAGAAGTAATAAGCACGTGCTTCCTTTGGATATCCTACAAACAGACATTTGTCCAATTTGGGTGCGAGTTTATCGTCTGACTTATTCTTAACAAACGCCTCGCATCCCCAAATTCTCATAAACGACAAATAAGGGACTTTCCTTGTCCATATCTCATATGGAGTCTTGTTTGCCACTTTAGTCGGGCTTCGTTTTAGTGAAAATATTGCAGATAAGATAGCAAAACCCCAAAAATAACCAGGAAGCTCTGTCAGACTCATCATATATCGAAGCATATCTAATAAAGTTCGATTTCTCCTTTCGGACACACTATTTAACTGAGGTGTGCTAGGAGGAGTCCATTGTGATACTATATCACAATCTTTTAGGTGTGAATCAAATTCATTGTTCAAGTATTCACCACCACGATCGGATCGTAGGGCTTTAATCTTTTTATTCAATTGCTTTTCTACTTCATTTTGACATTCTTTGAATTTTTCAAAAGCATCACTTTTATGCCTCATCAAGTAGACATATCCATATCTACTCAAATCGTCGGTAAAAGTAATGAAATAGTGATAACCACCTCTAGCTTGGATAGTCATTGGACCGTATACACCCGTATGTATAAGCCCTAATACTTCACTTGCTCGTATCTCTTTTCCCGTAAAAGGAGCATGAGTCATCTTGCCTAGAAGACAAGATTCGCATACACCATATGATTCGTAATCTAATGGTTTGAGTACTTTAGATGAAACAAGTCTCTTTATGCGTCGTTCGTTTATATGCCCTAAACGACAATGCCAAAGGTATGATTGATTAGGTTCACCTGTTTTGAGCTTCTTGTTTTCTACATGATAGACCTCTTTTGCAATATCTAGAACATAAATACCTCCAATAGAAATGGCCTCGCCATAAACCATTTCATTAAAGAAAAAGTACAACATTGTTCTTAATACAAAATGAAAATCCTTCCATGTCTAACACGGAAATGGAGATAATGTTCTTGGTAAGAGTTGGTACATAATAGCAATTATTTAAATACAACTCTAAACCATTAGGCAAAAGAAGAACGTAGGTGCCCACGGAAACTGCGGCTACCTTAGCTCCATTTCCCATGCGCAGGTCCACGTCGCCCCTTGGCTAGTGCTTGCGCGTCCTTCAGCCCCTTATATGATTACAAAGGTGAGAATCACAACCGGTATCAAATACCCAAGAAGATGTACTAGCAAAGTTAATATCTATCATATAGAGTGATGAAAGAATTTTACCTGACGTTGTCACACAACCGTCCTTCTTGTCTTTCAAGTATTTGGGGCAATTGCGTTTCCAATGCCCTTTGCCATTACAATAATAGCAATCCGCCTCCGCGTGTTTGTTGAGTTTGGGATTGGGCTTATAAAAGACATTGCCCTTTCCCTTGCCGATTTTCTTGAAAAGAGTCTTACCCTTTCCTTTGCCCTTCTTCACCCCAAGGCTCATGTTCTTCAATTTCATTGAAAGAACGTCCTTGGGTTCACTCCCACTAGCCTCCATGTCCCTCTCCGCTTGGATGAGGAGTGCATGGAGTTCATGGAAACTCTTTACTATGCCATTCATGTTTTAGTTCACCCTAAATTGGGTGAACTTTGGTGTGAGTGAATGAAGGATTTTACCCACCACTAATTGCTTTGGAATTTTGCACCCTAGACGCTCTAAGGTGTCGGCGTGCTCAACCATTTTGAGAATGTGTGGGCCAACTTTTTGGCCCCTTTGAAGCTTAGTGTCAAAGAAATTCGTAGCCGCCTCATATTGGAGAATTCGAGGGGCTTGCGAAAACATCGACGTTATCCTCGTGAATATCGCATATGCATCGAGAGATATCAATTGGAGTTTGAGTTTGGGTGAGATTGACCAAATCAAGACATTCTTGACGTCATTAGCAACCTTCAAATAAAGGTCATATTCTGCCCGAACCACCGCGGACGATCTTGGCGCGGGTTCGGTGGGGGGGCTCTTCGACCAAGTAGCGAAGCACGTTATCGGATATCGCGGCGCTCTTGATCGTTGATTCCCATTCAACGAAGTTACTACCGTCATGTTTTAGGACACACTTGTCCATGACAGATCTCAACCATGAGTCCTTACCCAAGGTTGCATTGTTTGATGAAGTTGACATTGTGCGAATATGGTTACTACAACAAAAAGAAATATATAAACATTCATTGTTAATTTACTTGAAAAACATTTTAACAAGTTTAGCATTTATATAATGACCTCTCACTAAATTATATAAATGATTCCAAGACCCATCTTTAAATAAAAATAGTCATCGTATGCTACCTTTATCAAAAATGGTAAGTCATTTATTAGACTAATTCTACCCTTAGAACTCTTGGTTGACGGATTTCAACTAAATCCATCTCCTAGTCCCAAGATAACGCTTATCTCGTTGAATCCAATCCAATTTTAGCTTGTAATCGTATCACCCTACTTACCCGAGGTAAAAAGAGACCCACGACCGTGGTAGCCCTAATGAACACGGGATTCATAGGTGTTACTAATTGGTAAGGCTAATCTCAATTTTTTCAATATGTGAGAGATCTTGTCAATTTAGTTATTAATTCCCTATAAGTGAACTAAGTCGGTGAATTGTGAATAACGATGAATTGACAATAACGGAAAAAATGCATGTGTGACAATTTTGGCATGAGCGGAAATAAAGCAAGCAACAAAGCAACGGAAAAATCCTAGTATGGCCACCTAGCTAATCAAATTAACTAGACAATTACAAATTCGGAAACCAACTCCTTGGTCCCTTGCCTCTTCCCTTGGAACGCCTTCCAAAAATGGCACCGTCTTGAGGGAGTCACCGGTCTTCATAAAAATAATTACAAATATACAAATATACAAATTCCTATTATACATTTGTTCTATAAAATATAATTAATAATTATTACAAACCGCCAATACGAGATCGCAATAAAAATTACAACCAAACCATTATTCCCTTACATTACGGGTAATAACGATTAAAAATAACTAGGCCATAGTAGGTACAAAATTCGCATAAATTATTAAATAAATCACATTCATTCATTCAACCACAAATAAAATAAATTGCTGCAAAATTCATGCCAAAATCGCCCTAAACATATTCATGCTCATTGTAGCTCGATTTTACGGGATTTATTGATTCTTAACCATTAAAAATCAATATCAACATTTAAATCTCATTTAAATTCAAAATAATTAACTAAACTGTTTTAGAACTCAAAATAGTCCCTAATAATTTTGTTGGTCATTAATTAGATCGATTTGATTTCATTTGCTAAATATAACGGTTTAATCATAACAATTATGAAATAAACCCAAAATAAAATATAAACAACATAAAAAATTGAAACCAAAAATTTTGTATATTCGGGAACATTTCCAGGAACTTCAAAAATAAAAACATTTGCCCAAAAGTTAAATTAATTTTATGAACAAATAACTTTGTATTTAATGGTTTTATCAAATAAAAATCATTAAATATAGTAAACCAATGAAACAAATTATGAAATTTCACCAAGATGATCAACATCAGAATTTAAAATGTACCAAACTTTTCATGACCAGAAAAAGAAGTTTCAATTTTATGAACATTATAATCTCATATTATCGACTTTTATCGTATAAAAATCAATAAACATGCAATACTTAATTAAAAGTCACGAAATTTTACATACAATATGTAAGACATGCATGTGAGAGCATATTAAAATTTTAGTCCAGAATCAACATGCAACTATTTTTAGCTAACTTTTAACAATAAATATGCATATTAGCTCGGTTTAAAAGCCAAAAATCAAAATAAATAGCAAATTAATCCCTAAAATCACGAAATTTGACCACAAACATTTTGAAGTCAGTAGGTATACATGCACCAAAAAGTTTCGTCATAATCATATTTTAACTCAAATGTTTGATTTATTAGTTATCTTATAACTTTAATAAAAATTGTCCAAAATGAACATGCATGCTACAAGCTAGCTCTGATACCACATGAAAGTCCATAGACCTTAATTAGACTCCTCTAATTAGTTACTAAATTACTTGTTAATTTAGTATTTAATGATCTATGTAACATGCATGCAAATATAAAGACATTTATATAAAAGAAGAAACTTCCTCACATTGAAATGGAAATTAAATAGGCACAACAAGAACTCCTTCTTGTTGTTCTAGAGCTATAAAAAAGTATGAACAAGAACAATCTCCAAATTAGAAGACCTCCTTTAAGTTGCACCAAGATGATACCAAATAATCTAACCTTATTATTAACTAGATAATAAGATAGAAAAAATACTACTAATATTAGTATATATTACTACACTATTAATACTTAGAAAATATTAGTATTATGAGAGTTTAGTGAGAGGTTGATGTTTTAGAGAGATGTAGAAGGAAAAACAAGAATGAATTAAAGAAGAAAAATGAACAACAAAATGGCCTATTTAAAGGCACATGGCCGGCCCTCTACAAGCATTTGTAGATGATTTTTGTTCTTATTTTATTCTCATGCAAGGTGGTAGAGTGTAGTATTAGTTGAAATGATTTTGGTGTACTATTCATGTCATAATCACATGTGACTTGTGAGCATGAACGAAAGCAACCATCATCACCTTACCACCACTACTTGACCGGCCCCTAGTGGCCTTATATGGTCCATTTTGATTTTTGATATTTGTCCCACAAATACTTATTAATCATTTGCCTAATTATCTTGTATAATTAAGTGTTAATTTGATGATATAACAATTATATGACACAAATAAATAAATAATATGTACTTAACATTTTAAGTAATATTTTTACCATTATATCAATATATAATGGGTCCCACAATGCTTTTTATTTTATTTTGCAACTCCTTGTAAATATAATTAACTAATTACCTCTATCTCAAAACCTCAACTAAATTAGTAATTTAACGATAAATTACTAAGTTAGATCTTATTTAGTCATATTAAAATAAGATATGAATTTATTAGTCAGTTATCGCATAATTGAAAAATAAACTTAATCGAATTCGAGTTCTTAACTCAATTTCTAACAATTAACTCTCGTACATATCAAATATATGTAATGGACTAATCAACTGTATCATATACAAATAACTAGTTACTATTTGGATTTCATCCTATAGGTGTGACCGAAAGGGATCAGTTGATCACCGCCGTCATACGACAATAACGTCAAACTCTAGTCAGCCAACCGTTATTGATTTACGTTAATCAACTGACTAATCATATATATATAGTCAATAAATATCCCAATTATATTCCTTAATGAGATTTCTTATGTGGCGCACTATTGTGGAGGACACCTACTCCAACAATTGCCATCATCCCGTCTTACCCAAAGTCGCTTAATACTCCAATACCACCACTGCCAATCATACGACAACTCCAAACACCATTCATTTTTCACATTACCTATAATCCACCCAGAAATTTTCAATATGAAACATTAGATCCATCATTTACGACGATTACCCATAACATTCTTCTGAATTCCTGCTTTATCTCAACCACATAACACTCAACCATGATACGCTCTAACATCATATCCCCATAAAATCCTCCAAACGACAATGAATCATTTACGACCTCAAGCACACCATAATTATATTTCTCGACCTCCTCACATCCACCAAGTCAAAACATCCAAATTTATATACGGAACCACCCCATCAATCAAGCCACTCGACCCAAAGTCTAAAAGAACAAGGGACCCAAACAATAATGACTGACACTCCTGATTTTCGGCTAAAATAAAATTCACATTTACGTACAAAATTTGCCGAAATACAAGGATATTATAATTAATATACAAAGTTTCTATTACAAATCCTTTTTAAAACGAAATAGTACAAAATATATTAGAAACATTTACAAAGACTTTAATAAAAAATTTCACCGATTAGACTCCATTTTTAAACCCATCAGACCATAGCTAACAAAACGATAACAACAATGTACGACCTCTATACATGCACAACACATAATTATTGCCAGCCCTCAAGACTCAATACTCTATGACTCACGAGGACTTGCATCACCACATGACCGACAAACGGACCACCAAACGAATGACACCATTACACAACAGAAAATTATACTGACCACGATAAAGATAACCGAACTTGACATGCACAAGCCACCAATACAACATCTTAGATTACTAAATAACTATACAAGTAACGGACACTTATCAACCAAAATAATCTTAACAAGGAAGCTAGACCCACATAAATCCCACACAATTATAATTCATCATTCTCCTTGCTAACCTGAAGACAAACCCCAAAGCCATTACCCTTGAAACCGCCAATTCCCTCAACTATACCATTCGTCCAAATAATACTATAGTCTCCTCATAACCTCCTCCACTCAATTACGACTAGTCTTCCTCCCTCAACGCATCTTCCCCCGCATAACGATCCACCAGTACCAAAACCACTATCTCAATATAGCTACCAAATATAAACATAACAAACTCTCTTATTCCCTTTAATTGAACATTTTCCTGAAAGGTTCTATTAACGACTAACAACTCTATCTGGATATTCATTCATAATTTCCCATTTAAATCTCCCGTCTTCCCATTACATCAACCCAACACTTCAGATTGCCACTTTCCATAATAACGGTATTCCATCAATACACCACCAAATGCCAATACATCTCACACCAGTCACAACCTATAGTACTTCCAAAGCCTCAATGATTCCACCTAACTTTCCACAACATTCTCTTCGATTAATAACCCAAAGATTTCCACCAAATATTATCTGCCAATATACATTTATATCATATTATTTTATCACAACATCATTTATCAATCCATTCAAAAATACTATCACCTTTTCTCAACTCTTTCTTACCAAACTATGTCCTTTGCAACTCTAACACTTGCTTCAAAATATGATCCTCCAAATATTCCTCTTCCACTTGTCTCTTTCTAACTCATAATTCCCTATACAAATCATTTCATAAATTCATAAATATCATTCTCTTTATGTTATTCTATTGCTTCAATTATTCATTTGATTCACAAATTCGCTATTAATACTTCCTCCAATTTGCACCAATTACAAGTACTCATCATCCCAAAGATTCACTTTCACTATTGAGTCCAATAACGGGACTACCTTCTTATTACCTCAAGATTCCAAACTCGACAACACATCGTTACAATCTTCCAATCACACGCAATAAATATTACTCTTATCACACTATTTTCCTTCATTTGCTATTAATACGCCAAAACAACAACGAAACTCATCATATACTATTACTATCTATCCTGACCATACCTCACAATGATGCTTACTTAAATTAGACTTTCCCCCATAATATTTCATCTCCACAATTGTCTCTGTAGTTATCCGGCTTTCCATCAAAACAATATACAGTCCTAATAACACATCAAACAGACTAAGCTCACAAGGTACCATCATCGTTACATTCCTCTATATCGGTCCCCATTGCATATATCCCTAATCAATTTAAACATTCTCAATTTTCCTAAACACATTTCCCCTTTATAACCATTCATATCTCTCTTCTAAATCCGGAGTTCATACCCTCCCTTTCTCACATTATCACATGATCATATAAACACACACGCCTCTATATAAATTGCTCTAACACACAACATTATTGTTGGAGCCAGTGTCCTCCACAGTTAGTGCAATAACATAAATAAATCTCTGTAGGTTCACAGGGTATACTTTGTATTGTAATCAGTTGATTAACGTTTATCGATAACGGTTGGCTTGCTAGATAAGTTTGACGTTATCGTCATACAGATGGCGGTGATCAACTGGTTCCTAAAAGTCACACCTAAAGGATGTGATTGAGAGATGTGATTATTTGATAAAATAATCATATTGATGCCTTATTAAATGACTAAAAGGTTAGTCGGTGTTATTGACTAAAAGGTTAGTCAATGTGATGATGATATAATTATTTAATAATGATTAAATAAAGTTAGCTGAGACGAATTAACTGTAATTCGTAAATTGAATATAAAATGTTATATTTAATTGTTGTATATAATGTAAGCTAATTAAACATAAATCGTTATAATTAATTGGAAAATTATAAATATACGGATATTTATAATTAATGATGTATTGTAATGTCGGTCTTTGACTAATGACGATTATAATATATTACATTATATTATAAGCTATAATGACCGGAAAAAGTGTCCAGATACACTCGGGTTTTTCCGGTCAATGGGTAGTTATTTGAGGAGACTAAAACTCCTCATATAATACCTAGAGGAGCCGTGGGATTAGAAGGGAAGAGGAAAAACTTTCTAACCTAATTTCTTCACTCACTTGTGCCTCCATCACACAAAAACACAAAACCTAAAAAGTTAACAGTAACTTTCAATTATCTTTCTAGCAAAGGAGAAGGGCATATCTCAATCAATCTTGGGTGAGACAATTAGGAGGATATCTACTTTGATATCTGTTCTTACGCCGATTTTGCTAAGGACCAAAGGTTTAATTCATTTTCTCTATATTTGTATCGTTTTCATATCTATGACTTGCAATTCATATTATATAATTTTGTTATAATCCTAAATTTTAAGGGGATGTAAACAGTTATTTCCCACAATTATTACACATCTCATATCACGAAACCAATTTTCTATCTCTCTTAAAAGGCTCATCAATCTATCTGTCCTAACCATATACAATCTCACACATTTCCCACAAAACAATACAACCACGGGGAACATTATTGCAAACTCACTCTCTAAGACGAAACTTATTTACACATAAGCAAAATATGAAACAACTTAGTACACACAACACATGGACAAAAAAAATTCCACAATTCACCCGCGGTGGCGAATCCACTCGATCGAATACTAGACACTCGGTGGAGTACTCTCGGTACTCGCTTGAGTACGACGCACTCTTCCGAGTACATACTTTACTCGGTGGAGTATAAACCTCTGTAACCATCCTGACGCAAAAATTTCAAGACACTCGATCGAGTGCAAAGTGCACTCGGTCGAGTACCCTGCACTCGGTCGAGTGCCTAGTGCGACAGATTTCTCAACACTGACCACTTTTCGTAAAACGGGCATATCTCCCTATATTCTAAGTCGATTTCGGCTCATGACCTACCGTTAGGACCGAAACAGGACAAGATATCACATCCACTTTGAATTACATCAATATCATTTCTATAACTCAAGTTATAGCAGTTTAAAGACAGACTTCCAAAATCAAACTTCATATAATTCAAATTTTTGTTACCAAACAAATTTACCACTCATCATTATACCTCACACCACATAATAGACCATAATTAACAACCATTCAAATGTTCTTATCATCCCAACATGTCAATATGTATTAGCTGAAAATCATTCTCCATTCATGCCAATTATTCCACATAATATTCTCATGCCATCATAAACGCATACTTTTCATGTTCTCATACAATTCTTTCATATAATCACATGTAACTCATATATATAACATGTTTGTTAATAGTAAACATATTCTCATGCCAAAATTCACCACCTTTCATACATATTTCATATAAGTTCATCATGATGCCATCATACTTCATATACATCACATAATCATGCCACATCTCATGTGGTTTACACATGCCATAAATCACCTCCCCACTCCTTTCCACACCCATCTCCATTTCACATCTCTCAACAGGCAACATATATTAATACACTAAATGCATATAACGCCCCCACACTTCCCATGGTGACCAAGTTAGGGCTATAAGGGCAAAAGTGCGACTTCAGGACGTCTCCCTAATCTTTGCGGTAGCACCCTATGACTCCTACCCGGGTTCATTTTTTTAGACGCTCCTAGTTCATTAGGTTCATTGGTTTTATGTTACAAAATCGATCGCTCTGATACCACTTTGTAACACCCCCATACACCAAGGTGCCTTACAAGACCCCCTTAGCACATGGAAGTGCTACTATCTCGGTTGCCCGAGGTAGTGAACATCACAACAAGCAATAAAGGAAGCAATACTTATTAATAAATGTTTAAATACCAATACATGTCTCAAATGGATGGCATACCATCCGACCAATTCCAATCAATAAGAAATGAATAAAAGAATGTTTAACAATCATCTAAGACTCCAAGTAACGCGGAAGCTAGACTTGATAGGTGATCCCATCCTCAACCACGTCATGCTCTAAGGATTACCTGCGATCACCCGCTCATCTTCCCCCAATGGATCACAACAGTTTTGTAAATAGTAGAAGGGTCCGTAAATGTGTCTATCGATCAATGCACACGCAAAAGCACAAGGGATAAGAAAAACCAAGAGGCCCACTGCAGCGGACACCTCCGTAGGCTTAAGTTCCCAGCCTGTCCTACAAACCACCTATTGACTCTGGACCGCAACCATAGTCGTCGAAAGCCTCTCTCACCGCATCGAGAGAACCCGGATCATTAATGTGCACATGTCCCACATCGTGGGATAACCACGGGGGTGAACTCGGGGCGTGACCTGTCTCTCAACAGGATCACTAATCACAAGTAACCATAGTAACCATGAAATCGACAACAACTCCCCAAACTCGAACACCATCATCTTCATCAACAATCATAAAAAATATCATATAACATCTCGTAGCATCGATTAATAACACAAATACTGAGTAGGGAAACCCTACCTTATCAAGATCAACGAAAAGCACTAGTGATTAGAAGTGTTCCTCAACGAAGTCCCCTCATAAAGCAATTAACATTCATACAATCAATAGAAGTTCATTCCTTTTCCCCCAATTCAATTATGAGTACTATAACAATCACAAGCAAAGAATAAACATGTAGACTTACCGCAGAAGTCGATCAAGGCAAAGAAACAAGCGATCTGGCACGAGATAATCAAAGGCTCAATGAGGGATTTGAGAGAGTTTAGGAGTTTAGGAGTTTAGGGTTTTGACATTATGAAACGTAAAAACAGATTATGAATTAATCTCTCCTATTAAGCCCTTAATCAACCATGCACCCAATCCGGAAAACCGTTGTACTCGGTCGAGTATAATATGTACTCGATCGAGTACGACTCACTCGGTCGAGGGCCAAAGTCACTCAGCCGCGTACACAAGGTCAGAACCACCCAAAACACACCCGCCATACCTCATGTACTAAGTCGAGTAAGTCATACTCGACTGATTCCCCTACACAAAAGAATACGGAGTATATCAGGGGTGGCTGGGTACCTGGTTGGCTGGGACACACACTACTTTAAAATCATCGAAACTTAGCAATTTTGAATCAGGGAACTCCCACCCAGTAAGAGGAGGGGGGGGGGGGGGGGGGGGGGGGGGGATGGCTGGGGCACACAACAAGCGAAACACCAATCAACAACAACAAACTCAAATCCAATTTTACCCAATCATCTTTACCAACATTAATCATTACCAAACAACATTAAATGCCTCATATAAGTATCAAATCATTACATTCCATCATTTAAAGCATCATGAGACAACATTTATGACACTAACACAAGTCTAACATAATTGAAGTGAATTCCGCAATACTAACATAAATTCATACAAGTTAAGCACATGAAATGAAAACAACATATAAATGAGTAGTAATCATAAAGTCATGCTAGAACAAAACAAAGAACTCAACTTTAATGTGAAATATTACTTCTAAACATGTAAACACATAAGAAGTGATATCGAATAACCCGTCTAACATATCTCGATAGCTCTTCACTCTTCCTCTAGGTCTTCCTTCACCAAGAAATAGTCCCTCTCCAGATCTTGCAAGTCTCCACCTAAACAAAGTCATAAAAGATGAATAAAAGTTGACTTTTGAAAAAGATGAAAGATTGAACATGAGCAAGATGGTGAATTTATTACCTACTAAGATAGAGGAGAAGGAGGGGAGAAGAACGAGCTAAAAAGTAAGGAATTTGAGTGAGGAATGATGGAGATAAGTGAGGTTTTGAGGCTCAATAATGGAGTCTTAGGGTTTATTTGGGAGGGATGAAGTGGAGTGTTGTTGGCTGAAAAGTGAGGAGAGTTAAGTGGGTGTGGGTTTGTTTTGATGAGGGAAAGAATGTGGATGGCCCAAGTTCTCACTTAGGACTTTAACCCACTTAAAAATTTGAGTAGATACCGATTATGGGCTGGGAAATGGTAGATTAGACACGGATTTAACCCGACAATTAAATTTCTAATCTAAGACTTGAACTAAGGCTAGCTAATAATAATTAAATATTTTTAAAATTAAATTATTAAAATCGTGGGTGTTACAATCATCCCACCTTTTAAAAAGTTTCGTCCTCGAACTTGAACGAAAAGGAATACCTTAAGCAAAAAGACTCGGGTACTTGGCACGCATGGTAGCTTATGTCTTTCAAGTCTCCTCTACAACAACACCACATTTCCTCAAAACATTCACTAGGGGCACCACTTTATTTGTTCCTCAACTTCTTGTCTTTCCGATCCAAGATACGAATCGGCTTCTCTTCAAACGATAGATTTGGTTCTAGCTCAGGAACCTCGGTTTATAGAACATGGCTCAGATTGAAAGTCCATAGACCTTAATTAGACTCCTCTAATTTGTTACTAAATTACTTGTGAATTTAGTATTTAATGATCTATGTAACATGCATCCAAATATAAAGACATTTATATAAAAGAAGAAATTTCCTCACATTGATATGGAAATAAAATGGGCACAACAAGAACTCCTTCTTGTTGTTCTTGAGCTATAAATATGGATGAATAATAATAATCTCCAAACTAGAAGACCTCCTTTAAGATGCACCAAGATGACACCAAATAATCTACCCTTATTATTAACTAGATAATAAGATAGATATTATACTACTAATATTAGAATATATTACTACACTAGTAATACTTAGTAAATATTAGTATTTGAGAGTTTTTAGAGAGAAGATGAGTTTTTGAGAGAAGTAGGAAAAACAAGCAAGAATTGAACAAGTAAAATGATCAACCATATTGCCCTCTTATTTTGCTTATTTTAATCACATGCAAAGTGGTAGAGTGTAGTTTTGAATAAAATGATTTTAGGTTACTATTCATGTCATAATCATATGTGACTTGTGAGCATGAACAAAAGCAACCATCATCACCTCACCACTACTCATTTGACCGGCCATGTGAGGCCATTTTTGGTCTATTTTAATTTTTGATATTTGTCCCACAAATACTTATTAATCATATGCTTAATTATCTTATATAATTAAGTGTTAATTTGATCATTTAAAAATTATATGACACAATTAAATGAATAATATGTACTTAACATTTTAAGTAATATTTTACCATTATATCAATATATAATGGGTCTCACAATGCTTAGTTAATTTATTTTACAACTCCTTGTAAATATAATTAACTAATTACCTCTATCTCAAAACCTCAACTAATTTAGTAATTTAACGATTAATTACTAAGTTAAATCTTATTTAATCGTGTTTAAATAAGATATAAATTTATTAGTCAATTATCGCATAATTGAAAAATAAACTTAAATCGAATTTGAGTTCTTAACTCAATTTCTAATAATTAACTCTCGTACATATCGAATATATGTAATGTTACTAATTAACTGTATCAGTATACAAATAATTAGTTACTATTTGGATTTCATCCTTTAGGTGTGACCGAAAGGGATCAGTTGATCACCGCCGTCATACGACAATAAGTCAAACTCTAGTCAGCCAACCGTTATTGATTTACGTTAATCAACTGACTAATCATATATATAGTCAATAAATATCCCAATTATATTTCTTAATAAGATTTATTATGTGGCGCACTATTGTGGAGGACACCTACTCCAACAATCTCCCACTTGTCTGACACAAGTGTGCGTCACCGATTCTCTTGTCTCTTTATCACATCTCCCACTCAACGCAAGGTGTCTTTCAGGTCGCACTTGCGATTGACAATATCTAGAGTGGTTTTCTCGATAGGGAGAGTAACTGTCTGACCGGAAAATCTACCATAGATCTCTTTCCGAGCGTGGCCACGCATTTACAGTAACTTCTCCTCGAGTGGCCTAAAGATGTTTTTACCCAACGTGGGTGGACAATTCCTGTTGATCCATCTACTCTGTATGATGCAGATCACCATGATCCAGAAGATGTCCATCGGCCTCCTTTTACGGCACGACCTAGAACATCAACCAAAACCAATCGGAAACTGCACCGACTCAGATAGACGGTCGCCAGTCAAAAGAATCGACTTATAGGAATAAGATAGAAGACCCTGCCACGACCAGGCATCAAATAATTGATTTAAGGGTCTCTACAATGTCACTGTCCGACAGAGTGTCATACAGTCTGTCTATGTAAACGACCAGTCATCTCCATGACCCCATGGTGCTGAACCAACCATCGATCGACTTACAATCTAGTCATTTCGAGACGTCACCTCATTGAGTGACTAGGGACAAAATACTAAGTTCGTCCTATTCACTTGAATAGGGTCCAACAATCTATTCGAATAAACAAAGTATTAAATTTAGTCAAACTAAATAAAAGAGTTTATAATGAAACTCGAACAATGAATGCAATTATCATATATGAAATAATTATTACAACATTCAATTATTACATATTACATAATCTAAAGGAATTCTGGTACACGTCTCAATCCCATTGTGACGACATGACCATCATGCTTAGCCTTTGATAATGGCTTGGTTAAAGGATCAGCAATGTTGTCATCTGTCCCAACCTTACAAATGTCAATTTCCTTTATGTCCAGTACTCTAACATGATATTTCCTAGTAATGTTCCTAGGACTTGTTAATGAATTGAGCTCTTTGCTTGAAAAATAGACCACCTGTTATCACTATTAAATCGTGATAGGCTTTGGCAGTAGGGAAGCGCCCTACTGTTAGTCCTTCCAAAAATTGCCGAATCCACACAGCTTCCTTTGCAGCTTCAGATGCTGCAAGGTACTCTACTTCTGTTGTAGAATCCGCTGTAACACTTTGCTTGAAACTCTTCCAGCAAACAGCTCCTCCATTCATCATATAAACGTAGCCGGATTGGGATTTCATATCATCCCTATCTGTTTGGAAACTGGCATCTGTGTAACCCTTTACACGTAACTCAGTTTCGCCTCCAAACACTAAGAACGAATCCTTGGTCCTTCTTAAGTACTTAAGGATGTTCTTTACGGCTATCCAGTGACTCTCACCTGGATTTGCTTGGTAACGACTTGTCATGCTCAAAGCATATGCAACATCGGGACGAGTGCACATCATAGCATACATGATTAATCCAACAGCAGATGCGTAAGGGATCAATTTCATGCGTTCAATCTCCTCGGGTTTCGTAGGGCACTCTGACTTGCTCAAAGTGATCCCACTTCCCATAGGAAGAAAGCCTTTCTTAGAGTCTTTCATGTTGAACCGATCAAGAATCTTATCAATATAAGTCTCTTGACTTAATGCTAGTATCCTTTTAGATCTATCCATATAGATCCGGATACCTAAGATGCGTTGGGCCTCTCCTAAGTCTTTCATTTGGAAATGTATTCCTAGCCACTCCTTTACAGAAGTGAGCATTGGAATATCATTCCCAATGAGTAGTATGTCATCTACATACAAGACTAGAAAAGTTACTTTAATCCCACTAAACTTCATGTATAAACACGGTTCTTCGACACTTCGAGTGAAACCATTTTGTTAAATTA
>JAIUZE010005787.1:0-13270 GCA_022085475.1 Heliosperma pusillum
CTTGTCTTGGCTTGGGCAATGTGGCTGGCATGTGATGGGCATGTCCTTGTCTTGACCGAGACAAGTGGGGCTGCTATGCTCTTGTCTTGACCGAGACAAATGGACAGGCATGTCCTTGTCTTGTTACTTGTCCTTGTTGCGTGTCTTGGTCCTCCTAGGGGCTGCCATGGCCTTGTCATGGCCGTGTCTTGGCTTGCAAAGATGCTGCCATGTCCTTGTCATGGGGCCGTGTCCTTGCCTTGCCATGTCCTTGTCATTGTCACGGATTGTGGGGCTGAGACAAGGGGCTGCCATGTCCTTGTCTTGGCTGCCAATCCTTGTCCTTGTCCTTCCTTTTGGCTTGGCATCTTTATGAGACACAGGAGGGACCATGTGTTGTTGCTTGTCCTTGGAATCTTTGGATTTGTGATCACCTTTAGGCCTTGTAAAGACTCAATTAACTAGCCACCCATTTTAAGCCATGGTACTTGTTTGAGTAAAAGATGAGCCTCTTCGAAAAAGGATACTACCCCCCCCTTTTTACTACAAACTCCTCTTGTTAAAGAAAATTTGTCCTCAAATTTTGTGGTAAAAGAAAAGAGGTAGTAAACAACAACGCAACAGTAACTTAGACTGTGACTCACAACAACACAATTTCAGAAAACTAGAAACATGTATGATGAAGAAGGCACAACAAGAGGACTCCTAACCACAGCCTAGCACAGGGTTAGGATCCTTTCGTTGCCTAGCTTGACCCAAGACACTACAGCCTAGCACAAGTGTCCTTAACAGGTTATCAAACTAGAACCTACAAACCACAGCCTTGCACAGGTGTGAAGGACGACTCCTTTGCACATCCATGACCCCAAATCTTCCAAGATCGTCTTGGTTTGAGAAAACACAAGAGCCTAAGCTCTGATACCACTTTGCAGCGTAATTAGGGGGGTCTATGCGTTTTTGTGGAGGACCCTATGAACGGCCCAAAGTCCGAATGACGACCAAGAGGCTGCCCCAAAGTGGCAGCAACAAAAGGGGGGCTTATGGGGGTTTATTTGTTTCCTAAGCCTATGAAAAACATGAAAGATATGGTTGTGAACCAAGGGCCACAAGACCGGCTCATGGCTCGACCCACAACCTACTCGAGCCAAGGAGTTGAACCACACAAGTCCACCTCCCTAACACAAGCTCGATATGATCCAGACCCAAACTACAGACAAGCACAAGTTTGGACCTCAACCTGGACAGCAAGTTTAGCTTAGCTCACAGCCTAGCACAGAACCAAACTAACCTCACTAACAGACGTAGGTCGATCACCCACAGCCTAGCACAGGGCGACCACCAGGCCTGGCCGATTAGGAGAGCTTAACCACAGCCTAGCACCGGTTAACCTCCCTTAATCGAACAACCAAGAAAGGCATGGCCACTATTGGTTGTGACGAGGTGCTCCTTGAGCTAACCCTCAAGTTTGTGTTTGACACAACTCTTTTTAATTCATTATCAAAAACTGAATGTTACATTGGGTGGTGAGTTCCTTATATAGGGGCTCACATTACATCCTATCCATCCATCTAAAAAGCTACATCTAATGGCTACAATTGAAAGGAGCAAGAGGACAATATGATAAAGCATTACAAACAAAAGGACATAATAACAACTAGTCTAAACAGTCCAAGGGACTGTTGAAACTGGACCAACAATTGCTGCCCATGGCAGGGGCCCTTGTCCTTGTCATGACTAGCCATGTCCTTGTCTTTGGACTTGTCTTGGCTTGGGCAATGTGGGTGGCATGTGATGGGCATGTCCTTGTCTTGACCGAGACAAGTGGGGCTGCTATGCTCTTGTCTTGACCGAGACAAATGGACAGGCATGTCCTTGTCTTGTTGCTTGTCCTTGTTGCGTGTCTTGGTCCTCCTAGGGGCTGCCATGGCCTTGTCATGGCCGTGTCTTGGCTTGCCATGATGCTGCCATGTCCTTGTCATGGGGCCGTGTCCTTGTCGTGCCATGTCCTTGTCATTGTCACGGATTGTGGGGCTGAGACAAGGGACTGCCATGTCCTTGACTTGGCTGCCAATTCTTGTCCTTGTCCTTCCTTTTGGCTTGGCATCTTTATGAGACACAAGAGGGACCATGTGATGTTGCTTGTCCTTGGAATCTTTGGATTTATGATCACCTTTAGGCCTTGTAAAGACTCAATTAACTAGTCACCCATTTTCAGCCATGGTACTTGTTTGAGCAAAAGATAAGCCTCTTCGAAAAAGGATACTACCCCCCCCCCCCTTTTTACTACAAACTCCTCTTGTTAAAGAAAATTTGTCCTCAAATTTTGTGGTAAAAGAAAAGAGGTAGTAAACACCAACGCAACAGTAACTTAGACCGTGACTCACAACAACACAATTTCAGAAAACTAGAAACATGTATGATGAAGAAGGCACAACAAGAGGACTCCTAACCACAGCCTAGCACAGGTTTAGGATCCTTTCGTTGCCTAGCTTGACCCAAGACACGACAGCCTAGCACAAGTGTCCTTAACAGGTTATCAAACTAGAACCTACAAACCACAGCCTTGCACAGGTTTGAAGGACGACTCCTTTGCACATCCATGACCCCAAATCTTCCAAGATCGTCTTGGTTTGAGAAAACACAAGAGCCTAAGCTCTGATACCACTTTGCAGCGTAATTAGGGGGGTCTATGCGTTTTTGTGGAGGACCCTATGAACGGCCCAAAGTCCGAATGACGACCAAGGGGCTGCCCCAAAGTGGCAGCAACAAAAGGGGGACTTATGGGGGTTTATTTGTGTCCTAAGCCTATGAAAAACATGAAAGATATGGTTGTGAACCAAGGGCCACAAGACCGGCTCATGGCTCGACCCACAACCTACTCGAGCCAAGGAGTTGAACCACACAAGTCCACCTCCCTAACACAAGCTCGATATGATCAAGACCCAAACTACAGACAAGCACAAGTTTGGACCTCAACCTGGACAGCAAGTTTAGCTTAGCTCACAGCCTAGCACAGAACCAAACTAACCTCACTAACAGACGTAGGTCGATCACCCACAGCCTAGCACAGGGCGACCACCAGGCCTGGCCGATTAGGAGAGCTTAACCACAGCCTAGCACAGGTTAACCTCCCTTAATCGAACAACCAAGAAAGGCATGGCCACTATTGGTTGTGACGAGGTGCTCCTTGAGCTAACCCTCAAGTTTGTGTTTGACACAACTCTTTTTAATTCATTATCAAAAACTGAATGTTACATTGGGTGGTGAGTTCCTTATATAGGGGCTCACATTACATCCTATCCATCCATCTAAAAAGCTACATCTAATGGCTACAATTGAAAGGAGCAAGAGGACAATATGATAAAGCATTACAAACAAAAGGACATAATAACAACTAGTCTAAACAGTCCAAGGGACTGTTGAAACCGGACCAACAATTGCTGCCCATGGCAGGGGCCCTTGTCCTTGTCATGACTAGCCATGTCCTTGTCTTTGGACTTGTCTTGGCTTGGGCAATGTGGCTGGCATGTGATGGGCATGTCCTTGTCTTGACCGAGACAAGTGGGGCTGCTATGCTCTTGTCTTGACCGAGACAAATGGACAGGCATGTCCTTGTCTTGTTGCTTGCCCTTGTTGCGTGTCTTGGTCCTCCTAGGGGCTGCCATGGTCTTGTCATGGCCGTGTCTTGGCTTGTCAAGATGCTGCCATGTCCTTGTCATGGGGCCGTATCCTTGTCTTGCCATGTCCTTGTCATTGTCACGGATTGTGGGGCTGAGACAAGGGACTGCCATGTCCTTGTCTTTGCTGCCAATTCTTGTCCTTGTCCTTCCTTTTGGCTTGGCATCTTTATGAGACACAAGAGGGACCATGTGATGATGCTTGTCCTTGGAATCTTTGGATTTGTGATCACCTTTAGGCCTTGTAAAGACTCAATTAACTAGCCACCCATTTTCAGCCATGGTAATTGTTTGAGCAAAAGATGAGCCTCTTCGAAAAAGGATACTACCCCCCCCCCTTTTTACTACATTATTAGTCTTTCAGAAAACCATATGTCAAATTTTATTATGAGTTGTATTCCTTGTGAGCCATTGTGCGTACTATTGTCTTCGTTCATTACTCATTGTTTATTGTGACTCATTAACCATTGTTTGCATTGTAACTCCTTGTGTTGTATTCATTGTGAGTCATTGTTCGAACCATTGTGTTCCTTCATTACCCATTGTTTTTTGTGACTCATTAGCCATTTTTTGCATTGTAACTCCTTGTGTGAATAATGAGTCTTCCTTCATTACCCATTGTTTGCATTGTAACTCCTTGTGTGATCAATGTGTCACCATTCATATATTGTTGTTAGTGTTTGAGCAAACCATTTTTCACCCATCATTAGGAGTTGTATTCATTGTGAGTCATTGTGTGAACCGTTGTCTTCCTTTGTTACCATTGTTTATTGCGACTCATTAGCTATTGTTTGCTTTGTAACTCTTGGTGTGAACAATGAGTCACCGTTCATATATCGTTGTTAGTGTTTGAGCAAACCATTCGTCACCCAGAAGGATCATTGCTTACTTGGTCGATTGGTCAAGCACTTAGTTGTCAAAATGCATAAAGCAAGGTGTAGAATGCAAAAAGAGAGAAAAGAAGGGGCGGAACACTCGTGTGCATTAAAAGTGAGCACGAACGTCTCATTATATAGAGAGAAATCCGTAGAGTTTTGGAATAATTCAAACATGGAAAGAAATCTATAAATTATCTCGGAAACTGGAAAATCGAGCCGGGGAAAAGGCGCAGCAGGCACTGCGACTCTTCGAAGAGGCGCAAAACCTGCTGCGTCATTTCCCGAGAAGTTTCTTACTTTGAAAGAAAGATTTCTGCGTTTCTATTATGGAATTGCGGTATATTTCAATGCTTTCTAAAAATACGGATATATTTTACAAAAAAGATTTCGGAATATTCTCGAGCATTCAAACACGGTTTTAAAAGACGGTTTATAGAAATATGTAGCGGGTTTTGACCCGGACTCCAAATATACTCTAATGACTGTCAAAACGACCGTATCAGCACGTAGATGATAACCAAGGGGTAGACACAAGTGTTTGATCTATCACTTGACGATAAACTTACGAATTACCATAAATCGTTCCGCGTACCAAACCGGCAGCCTACTCATCATTGAGTGGTTGGCGGAAGGTGTAGATTCGAGGTATCTATAGAGCCCCCACTTTGACTGAGGCTTGGACAAGGCAAAATTCAAAGTATATCCATCAAGTTAATCGAAGATTACAACTTGACTACTATGGCGATGCGAAGCGGTTCAAGGGGTCTGAACCAAAGACCTGTCGTCGGGAACATTTTAAAGTCTGTCGACTATCGGGGAGACCGTTTAAAGTTCATTAGCCTACGTACGAAAGCTCGCTCGCCATAAGAAGGAGTCATACCTGGCCATCTTCTTGCTTGGACTTGAGGTTACGTCATATGGCTCGCCAGCCATCTTAATATGGCGCGTAACGAGGATCGCCAGCCGCTGGGGATAGGATGCGTAATGAGGCTCGCCAACCGCTGGGGATAATATCATATGTTAGAATCGGTCTGTCCCTATCTTCAACCGAACTCTCGTTGGGGAAGCACATGTTGAAACTTGATTTATGGATGATTCTATCAGGATTGAATCATTCCGAGAATCTGCTCGGTTGTGGCGAGCAATATCTTGAGGATAAAAAATGGGCCCACGGATTGTATATCCGGAAAAAACGGGTCTCTGCTGAGATGATGTGACGGTTCTGAAATCGGCCGAGGCACAGGTCTTGAAAAAGAACAAAAGTATGAAAAATAAAAGTCGGAGAAGAGGCGCATAAGACTTGGGCCCACAAGTAACGAACTTGTAACAAACTTTTCAAATTTAGGGGAAATATTGCTGGGGAAAGAGCGCAGCAAGAGCTGCGACCTTTGGTTGAGGCCCTACTATTGTTGCGTTCTTTCCCAAACTTCTCCCTGTCTGATAAAAGACGCGATCAGACAGAGGCATTTTCATTCATCCGAAATCACAAAACTCGAATAATACTTTCAAAACTCAACAAAACTTGTTGAAATCTTGATCGAATTAATCTATAAGCCATGGCAAATCGAGGTATGCGCTCCAATCTCGCTTTAATCGCTTATATTTGATTGATTATGATATTAAAATTAGGGTGGGTAAACTTGTTGTACCATTAGATTTTCAGTTTGTGACGGTTTCTGCAGGACGCTTTTCAGGGGTATAACCGCTATTATGGCGAAATGTTGTCGAATTTTCGTCCCAAACCCAAAATTTGGCTTTGAATTTAGACTTGAGTTGACCCCTATCCTACATGTGTAGTCGGGCTTTCGAAAGAACGGTCAAAGATGACCATAAAACTTCTTGAAAATGACTTAAAACGCTTTTAAAATGTGCTTGCCATTGTTTGAAACCGCTGAAGATTTGCTTGAACTGTTTGACACGTTTAAAATGTTAATATGTTGAAACTGTTGAGGATTGTGTAGGTGACATTCCTTCTACGTCAGGGAGAGTTCCCATGGACATAGATCTTGAGCCTTCTTCTTCCCATGTTGGAGAAGATACACCACCCGAGGTGGTGCAGGAGACCAGGATGGCTACGGACGAGGTTCCGAGGAGGATTACCACAGGTCGAGGTGGACACCATCTGGTGGGTGCACCTGAGTGGGCTGAGAAATGGGGTGGTAGACATCTCATTTGCGTTGTGGAGAGCCACATGTCTTACAGGACGACACATAGCATGGTAAGCCTTTGTGTTTGCTTGTCATTTTTCATATTCGATTGCCACTTCTTTTGAAATATAAAATGGTAAATGACTTTTTTTATTCAAATTGCAGAAAGCCGGAAACATGAGGTCCTTTTCCGGCTACACGACCATGATAGAGGTGTATGATAAGTTGACCGTGTTGGAGCCAGTGTCCTCCACAGTTAGTGCAATAACATAAATAAATCTCTGTAGGTTCACGGGGTATACTTCGTATAATAATCAGTTGATTAACGTTTATCAATAACGGTTGGCTTGCTAGATAAGTTTGACGTTATTGTCATACTGATGGCGGTAATCAACTGGTCCCTAAAAGTCACACCTATTGGATGTGTTCGAGAGATATGATTATTTGAGAAAATAATTATATTGATGCCTTATAATATGACTAAAAGGTTAGTCAGTGTTTTTGACTAAACGGTTAGTCAATGTGATGATAAAAAATTATTTAATACAGATTAAATAATGTTGTTTAGCCGAATTAACAGTAATTCGCGATTAAATATAAAAGGTTATATTTAATTGTCATATATATTGCAAGCTAAATTAAATATAAACTGATATGTTGAATTAGTAAAATTGTAAATATACGGATATTTATAATTAATAATATACGGATATTAATTGCAATATATTAATAGCTAAATATGAACCGAAAATAAAGTATTATAATACTCTAAAATTTCGGCCATATGGAGGGTTTTTAGGAAAGAAAATACCTTTCCTAATTACACTAGGATACCTTGTGATAGGGGACTATATAAAGGAATTGGTTTCCCTATTTTAGGGGATTTTTTTTGATCAACCCTAATCACAAGTTGAGCCTCCACCATCACATAATTCACAAAAAGAGAGAAAACGGTTTCTCAAGAGTTCTAGCAATCTCAAGGCATATCTTGTTCCATCTAGGGTGTTTGATTAGGAGAATACCTATTTTGGTATTTGTTCTTAGGCCTTTATCGCAAGGACTAAAGGTTATTTCTTAATCCCTTCGTCTTATGCAATTTTGTTTATGACTATTAATCATATAAGTTAATTTTCATTATAATCCTGTCGATTTAAAGGGTTGTATACGGATACTAATCCCACAAGTGGTATCAGAGCGTTAGGGCTATGAAATTTTTTATATGATTTTCATAAAAAAAAATTTGAATTGCATAAATTTTAATAAAAAAAAAAAAAAAATTCGGTGCAAATTTTTTTGGCCGTGTGATTTTTTTTGTTGTTGTTCCATTCGATTACTGTATTATTATTTTAATAGGTTAAGATGATAATATGAGAATTTGTAGATGTTTAGGATTCAATACTGATTGAATTAAAACGTGAATGGATTTGGTTTGATTGTTGATGACCATCAATTTGTGCTTCATATTTTCGGTATCAATGTTTAATAATGATTAGATATTGCTAGTTTGTACCGATCTAGTTAATATAAGCAAAATCGATTTTTCATCCGTTCAATTTTTTTTTTTTTGCCACTGTTTCGGCTGCTGTACATAATAAAAAAAAAAAAAAAAAATTCGTCTTTTTCTCGGCCTGCAGTGCTGTTTTTCGTTTTTTTTGTGTTTTTTTTCCGGTTTTTCTAAAAAACCGTGACAGTTATTTAAAAAAAAAAAAAAAAAAAAAAAAAAAAAAATTCGTTTTTCCTGACGGTGAACAGTAACCGTACCGGGAATTTTTTTTTTTGTGAAGCGGTTCACATTGATACCATATTATTTTAAAGCGGTTTAAAATAATATCGTTGTAATTCATATTAATTATGAATTTTCATTGGATTTGAATGATATCTCGTGATTAATTACGGAATTATCACGTGATTAGAATGGTGGTTTGGATAATTAATCAATTTAATTTTGCATTGTTTGATTAATTTTTAGTTGATGCTTTTATTATGTTGAATGACGCTTGAATGGTTTATTTTACGCAATTTTGTACAATCGGTTGTAATTTACTAGTGTGGCCTTAGTAGATTATGTTTTCGTAATGAAGGAAACATAGTCTTGGATGTATTATGAGATCTCGTATCTCCGCTTTGTAATTTTAATTTTCATTATTATTTTTAATTAGAATGTAAATAGGTTTACATCTGTAATTTTAAATGTATTTTGAGAAGATTCGAGACGGAGATCGGATAGCTCACTCCCGCTACATGGACCAAGATGGAACATCAAGACTCGGGTCCAAGGAGGATTCCAACTTGTATTTTGTTCATTTTGGTAGTTAGGCCACACTAGGTGCTTTATTTTGCGTTTTTTTATTTTTTTCTCGTTGCTTATTCACATGCTAGAATAAATTGCATCATATTCCGCCTAAACCAAACCACCTAAGATTGCATGAAAAATGATTCATATAGATTGAATGTTTATATCATGGACATACGGATGTCACTCGTCTTTAGGGCCATCACCTTAGTTTAAATCATTATCGAGTTGCTAGACATTCGTTCACTTAAATGAATTAAAGTTAAGATGATGGGACCTTCCCCTATAAATAAAATTGAGACTAGTCTTTATAGGAAAAGCTACTATGAACCCCTTCTTCGTCGGAAGTCATAATATGACCCCTTCTACGTTGGGTAAGTAGTGAGTGTTGACCTATTTTATCTCAACATTATAGTACGAGTAATATCTCGTGATTATGATGGACTATAGATAGAATTTACAGAAATTTATCGACCAGGAATTCTAAAAGTAGAATTAGCCAAGAGGTTGGCTTATCAATTTACAGAAATTGAGTCTTGGGATCATTTATATAATTCTTGAGGGAGGTCAATTGTATAAATGCACGAGTCATCTAATTAAACAGTTTTTCATTAGACTCAAATTTAAAACGATGAAACTTATCATATTTATTTTCTTTTTCCACAGTCAAATATATTCAGATATTAACTGCTAATAACAAATGGCTGGCCATACTGATGACCCAATGCCAAGTGCCACGCTCGGACGTGAGACCTGGCTTAAGATCTTCATGGACAATATGAATCAGTCTACACGACTGAAGAATAACGGGTCCAACTTCGCAGATTGGGAGGCGGCATTACGGAATGCTGCCATTGCTGACGGTAAGCTCAAGTACTTGACTGAGCCACTACCGGTCGACCCAGGCCCAAATGCGAGTACCGATGATCGATTTGCTTATAGAGATTTCGTAATGGAGGCGGGTGCGATAAAGAACGTACTCATCTTTTCAATGGAATCAAATTTGCAAAGGCGATTCGTTGCCCATGGTGCGAATAAGATTTTCACCACGCTCTCTAACGAGTTCTCGAAAGCTCCGAGGATCGTTAGCTATGAGCATACCTGTCGCTTCTTTGAAGCAAAACTCCAGAAGGGGCAAGCTGTTAGCCCACCCATTCTCAATATGATTGAGAATGTCGAGAAACTGGAGGCACTTGGTTGCAAAATAGATGAGAAGATTATTATTGATCGCATTCTTCATTCACTTCATGATGGGTATGCCCTTTTTAGGGCCAATTACTACATGAATGACATGAATAAGAGTCTTCATCAGCTACACTCACTTCTTGTTCAGACCGAGAGTGATCTGAAATTGAGTGGGAGCGTGAAACAAGATGTTCTCATGATTGCAAACAAGGGCAAGGGTAAGGGCAAGGCACAGGCTAACCTAACGGTAGGAAAGCCGAAGTTCAAAAAGCCGGGACAAATCAAGAGTGGGCCTGGTGAGTCTAGCGGTAGCTCACAAGGCAAGACAAAGAGCGATGAAGGTAACGTGGAGTGTCACCATTGCCACAAGCTTGGGCATTGGAGGAGGAACTGCCTCGTGTACCGAGAGGACATTAAAGCAGGCCGCGTCTCTCCTGTTGGTATGTCTTCTTCTTTTATTCATATGATTGAGATCAACCATGCAAGTTTCGGAACTTGGGTACTAGATACTGGTTGTGGTTCTCATCTGTGCAATCATTTGCAGGGCCTAAGAAACATCACAACTCTCGCAAGGGGTGATGTGGACCTGCGAGTGGGGAATGGAGCAAGAGTAGCTGCCGTTTCAGTGGGAACATATGTAATCCAACTCCCGAGTGGATTTGAGTTATTTCTGAATAACTGTTACTATGTACCCAGTTTATCTAAAAACATTATTTCAGTTTCCGTACTTGATAAAGACGGCTTTTCGTTTGTAATAAAGGATAATAGCTGTATTTTCTCTTTACACGAAATGATTTATGGTAAAGCAGTTTCCATGAATGGCATTTATGTTTTAGATCAAACCACAAATATATTGCATATGAGTAGTAAGAAAGCAAAGGTTGGTGACAAAGATCAAACCTATTTATGGCATTGCCGTATGGGACACATAAATGAAAAACGCGTGAAGAAGCTCATTGAAAATGGGACTATCTCCCCATTTGACTATGAATCTTTTGGCACGTGTGAATCATGTCTCATAGGCAAAATGACTCGAATTTCCTTCAAAGGTGTTGGAATGCGCGCTGCTGACCTATTAGGACTCATACATACTGATGTGTGTGGACCTATGTCAATCAACGCTAGAGATGGCTATAGATATTTTATCACTTTCACGGACGATTTGAGTAGATATGGATATGTCTACTTGTGAAGCATAAAAGTGAGTCCTTTGACAAGTTCAAGGAATTCCAGAATAAGGTTGAAAACCAGCTGGATAGAAAGATTAAAGCACTACGTTCGGATCGTGGTGGCGAATATCTTTCGAATGAGTTTGATCGACACCTTAAAGACTGTGGTGTAGTACTGCAGTTAACTCCACCTGGAACACCACAATTGAATGGTGTGTCCGAACGGAGAAATCGAACATTACTTGATATGGTTCGATCCATGATGAGTCACACGGTTGTACCTGATTCATTGTGGGGTTATGCTCTTTTGTCAGCTGCTCTAATACTTAACCGAAGTCCGTCTAAAGCTGTAGACAAGACTCCATATGAATTATGGAAGGGAACGGTCCCTAACTTGTCCTTTATTCGGGTTTGGGGCTGCGAGGCTTATGTCAAGTGGAGACCTGACGATAAGCTCGGCCCACGATCGGTCAAGACATACTTTATTGGTTATCCAAAAGGATGTTTGGTCATTACTTTTACTCGCCTACCGAACATCAAGTTTTGTTTGTTGCGGCTAGGCCGACGTTCTTAGAGAAAGAGTTTCTCGAGAATAGGACGAGTAATAGAACCTTCGAACTGTCGGAGATACAAGAACCAACAACCGAGCAACCAATGGAGGAAACTGTTCCTTCATCATCAGCTGCGGTTAATATTCCTTTGGAACATAGGAGGTCGGGTAGACACTCTATTCCTCCAGACAGATACATTAGTATGGTCGAGGAGAATGAGAGTGATGACGTTTTACTCCTTGAGAGTAACGAACCCGCTACCTATAAAGGTGCTGTGACCTGTTCCGACTCTAAGCTATGGCTTGATGCCATGCAATCCGAGATGGACTCTATGTATGAGAATGACGTATGGGATCTGGTTGACTTCCCGATAAGGTTCGGCCTCTTCAGTGCAAATGGCTTTACAAAATAAAGCATTCTGTAGAAGGACAACCAGATACATACAAGGCACGACTAGTGGCACAGGGTTTCACTCAAGTGCACGGATTGCATTATGATGAAATCTTTGCACCCGTAGTCATGCTGCGTTCCATTCGGATAATCTTAGCGATTGCTGCTTTTCATGATTATGAAATATGGCAGATGGATGTGAAAACCGCCTTCTTAAACGGTTATTTGGAGGAGGAGTTGTACATGGTACAACCCGAAGGTTTCATTGATCCTAAACATCCTAAGAAGGTTTGCAAGCTTAAGCGTTTCATCTATGGACTTAAGCAGGCTTCTCGGAGTTGGAATCATCGTTTCGACCAAGTGATAAAAGAGAATGGGTTTACTCGATCGGTCGAGGAACCATGCTTATATATCACGTCGAGTGGGGGAGCACGATTGTCTCCTATATTGTATGTTGATGACATACTCTGATTGGGAAATGCATGCTCTCTTACGTTCGTTAAAAGTTTTGGTTAAAGAACCAGTTTCCCAGATGAATGATCTGGGGTGAAGCACAAAGAATTTTGGGGATCCGTATCTACAGAGATAGCTCACGACCGGTGTTATCCTCAGTCAGGAGTCTTATATAGATCAGATTCTTGAAAGGATCAGCATGACCAACTCCAAGAAGGGGTACCTTCCAATGACTTCTGGGATGCATTTGAGTAAAACTCAGGCACCCATGACATCGGAAGAGTTCGAGCGCATGAGTCGTGTTCCTTATGCATCAGCCATAGGATCGATCATGTATGCCATGATATGCACACGTCCAGACGTGGCATATGCATTGAGTATGACTAGTCGTTACCAAGGCAATCCATGTGAAACACACTGGATAGCTGTTAAGAATATCCTTAAGTACCTACGGAGGACTAAGGATTGGGTATTGACTTATGGAGGTGACACTGAGCTATGCGCAACCGGTTACGCAGATGCTAGCTTCCAAACGGATCGAGATGACT